>JAUMHA010388101.1:0-23137 GCA_032359765.1 Saxidomus gigantea
TAGATTTTGTCATGAAAACTAAACGTTGACTATTACTTTGACATTTCTTAGGATTTCTTCATCGAGCTTTTAAATTGCATTGCTAATGACAAAATGGTCGTGATGCAGCCATATTGTGTAGGTCAAGGTCATATTTCACAGAGTTATGCCCCTTTTAGAACTTATATTCTATCATATTCTGACAAAGTGTAAGAGGGCGACACATGTGTTCTACTGAGCACCTATCTAGTATGTATGTTGTTTTTATGTGTACACTTGTTTAAGTCAAACCTATAACTAAGAATTATAACTCAAAGTTACAACCAGCAGTATTTCCTATGACCTTAGGAAAATCTATGCTAACATAGTCGTCGACCTGACCTAACATTAGTATAGAAGCAATTCCAAGTACATGTATGTACATTTTTTATCTTACTTGTTACTGAAATGTTTAACAAATTCATTCATATTCATTTCGAATTTCAGTATTCAGAATGAAGTATTGATATATACCTCGTTCAGCTGTAATTGTATCATAACGTAGATTGATGCTCCCCGAGTCTAGAAATTAAAAATAAGTTATGAAAGTATAAATTTAAAACATTTAATAATTACGACAGTGATAACTGAATGTCTTTTAATCTTGTTAATGTACGCAAATTATTCGCGAGCGTGTTCGTGCTTTTCGTAAATTTTGTTATTCTGTATTTATTTTTTTTTCAAAATCCATGTGGCTTATTACCACAATTATTCGTAAACGTTTTTGATAACAGTTCTCATAAACAAGTATAATTTTTTTATATACTTCACCTTGGTTTGTTTCCAATGTGGACGTTGGTCTTTCGAACTCTATAGTAGTTTCTGGAAGATTCCTGTTGTGCAAATGAAACAAAAAAACACAGAAAACAATTGTAGAATGTTTAAAACATTGAGTTATGCTTTAGCAGCATCAAACACAGCGTTCACAAATATTGTGACTAACATTCTTTCCAAACTATGAGTAAAGGCCACAGTCAAAGTACATTCTGTAACTCAAATATTGACAATTTCAAAGAAATGCTTTTGTAAAGCAATAAATATATACAGTATGTTTACACGGTAGATACACAGATAAGATGCATTGTAAGAAAAAGGTTGAACAGTTATAAAGAGAAACTATGGCATTAAGAACGTTTAAATACATACGCATTAAGCAACATACATTTTCGTAGGGCGGAGTTCTTTTCAATAACACATTGGAATGTATAACTAAAATTGTATGAGTTTTGTCTATTGAATAAATAATAATCTGTATACAGCCAATTTAGTAGGCGATGATTTTTTGCTCTTAGATGAAGTATATCAATCTATCATTTTTACCGTTGTGAAGATCTTTTCTTCCAAACTAAAAAACCAAAACCTGCAACTACTATGGCGACAGCTACAACGCCTAAGATCGAGCCTAACGCTATGACAATTTTGGAAGAACTCTCGCTCTGTTGTGAAATTTCTGTAAAGAAGAGATTGAATAGTAAAAATGATCATTTATTAGATGTGTATCAAGTGTTCATGGACATCGATTCCATAAAGGTATAATTCTTAGACGAATCACTTTGATATAAGAACATCTTCATTTATTCGCTAAGCACAATTGTCCAGAATATTATATTTATCTTATCATTATCTAGGGTTAAGGAAGAGTGAGTTATTTGTCTTAACATACTGAATTATCTCTTATTCTTAATCATTGTATATCAAGTATCAATAAATCTGTATGGCTGCTTAGGTTAAGCTTGACAACAATAATTATTATTAATTCAATAAAACTTACGAGTGTAGTTATCGAAAGATCTATAGTTATTTAACACTGTAAATTGATTGAAGTGTTAAACACTCGTGTTACGACCTTGTGAAATGCCAGGCTGATATCTGACTTTTGTAATGAAAACATGTTCAGAAAAAGTTTCTGTATCAAAGCACAAGTACTAAACATGCATATACTTACCAGAACTTAGAAAACATTCGAAGTCATCGTATTCGCCATCACATCCCTTTGTACACTTGCCTGTTTCTTGAATGCATATATTGTCAATGCAAATGTCTCTGCATGTCTTGTTGCATGTGATACCAAAGTAGCCTTCGTTACACCCAAACCTGCATTTCCCGTCCAATTGTCCACATTGACTGACGTTAACATCCAGTAAGTCTGTGCAATTCTCAGAACATTCATAGTCACAATATGAACCATATTTGTTCTTTTTGCAGGATTCACAAATTCCTGTTTCGAATCCACAGGAACCGGCACATTGCGTTGGGCATCTATCCTCACAAGTCATGTTGAAATATCCCGCTTTGCAATTTTTGCATTTCGTATTAGATGAACAAACTACACAGTTATTGCCCTCTGTGCAGCATTTGTCACCTGAGTAATTGATTTTGCATCCATTACTACATATTCCAGAATTAATGTCGCAAACATTATCAACACAATTAACAGGACATTTCCCATTGCAGTCAGGTCCGAAGAAACCATGTAAGCATGTATCACACATATCCCCCTGGACATTTCCGATACAACCTAAACAGTGTCCTGACTCATTTTTGCATACAGCATTCAAACATTTATCAGAACAGTTCTTACAATCTGTCCCGTACGTACCATGAACACATACGTCACAAAACGATCCATTGAAATTACTTTTGCATCCCTTAGAACAAACGCCACCGTCGCTTTCACACTTTCCGTCTTTACAGTTCGCCGGACACTTCAAAGTGCAATCTTTATCTGGTCCTAGGTAAAAGCCATCATAACAAGCGGTACATGTTGTCGTTAAAGTACCAGCTCCACATGACTTACAGTTGGAATATTTACAGTATTCATAGCATCTTGCGCCTCTATGTCCGTCGATGCAGCCTTTAGAACATACGTTTACCCATCCGAATCGTGAATGACATATTCCCGCAAAGCAACATTTACAGTTGTCAAAGCATTCGGCGTCTGTAACAGAATATATCCGTACTCTTATGTTGCGAAAGCCAAATGATATTTAAAGACACGTGTAATTATAATACAGCGACACTATCTACAAATGTACGTCCAAGTTAACGACATTTTAATGAGATTAAAAATACCGTACCTGAAACATTTACTATGAGGTTGTACTGTACGTCCAAGTTAACGACATATTAATGAGATTAAAAATACCGTACCTGAAACATTTATGTTTCAAAAAGTTAAAAAATTAAACATTTCAGTCAATGTCATTTGAAGTAATATTAAAGTTATTAATAGTAGGAACACATTAAAGTTAATATTTAAAAAATATACATTTACCATTGCGTGATTGACATGGTACTATCAATGAACATCCCAGGAATAACAAGAGAAATATCTGCAAAGAAATTTTATTGACACTAAGAGTAAACAGAAGGACGTCAATAATTCTAAAAGGGCATAGAAGAAGAATTATTGTTACATAAATAGCAAAACCATAATAATTAGATCATATAGTACTCTTACCACAACTCCAACACATTAGGCTAGAACCTTCGCCGTATGTGTCATTTTATACTCACCCAAAGCTTAAAGCTGCTCGTTCACATTGCCCGGTGAAAAAACCTCTTACTAATAAATGATTTACTTAAACATAAAATGTAACAGTCGAGAAAATCTGTTTTAAATGTTGATGAGCTTGGTTTTTGACTTTCAAAGCATTTGTAACGGTTTATTATTTGAAGGCGTATAATTTGAAAAACAGAAATACTTTACAGGAATCTAAACTGGATCATTTTCATTTGATGATTAGCTCTAGAATGTGTTCATTTCAGACAGTTTGAAGCCCTAGATTTTATCTGAGAGTGAGCAGCTTTAAACCTACTGGACATTAACTTTTTAAAAATAGTTTTAGGTTAATGTCAAGGACCGGCAAACAAGACAAAGTGCCAATTACACCTCCGAAATTTCGTAAAACTGCGGAGAGTCATTTCGGCGAGCAATCGCAGCCTTATATATCTTAGTACACGATATAACAAAATGCCACTTGACGATTAGAACGTACCAGCAATATCCACATTAGACTGGAATTAGTTTCATCAGTATCCGGCAAAGTTGAATTAATTTATATTAAAAACTTTTCAAATTTTGTTTTATTATTTAGGCTTTATTCTGCTGAAAAAGCACCATTCAGAAAACATCCCACCACAACATAATGTATGCTTCTTATATTACATAATTTAAATGCTGGGGAAGAACTATGAAAAAGGCTCAGGAAGAGAAATGGCCACTTGCTTACAGACACTGAGCTAACAACATCAGAGGTTTAAATCAAAATTTTAATAAAATTAAAGTATAGATTTGTTTGAAATTTAGCACAAATGTTCTTTAGCATAAATTATGTCATTATGTCTGAAAATATAAAGTTCATTGCTTGTCCATAAGTTTGACTTCCAGGAAAAACACTTGTGTTGTCTGCTTCAAGATTTGAATTTGCCTCTACAATGATTGGCAGCTTCTCCATTGGCTGAGAGCTAATACCACAGCCGTTGTATGAGTCACACACACATTGACATAAGGCGGGAAAATTCCACATGTAATGTTTTGTATAGAACAGTTCTAATTTATATAAGTTTTATGCATAATTAGCTGTAATAAAATTCATTCAATAATAAAAAGTTATCTGGTATAAATTAAAAGTCCCATAAATGGCGTAGGTATGGTTTTCCATAATGTTCATTCATCAAAGTTGCTCTTCATATAATATTAAACTTGAATGTTGTTTATTTTCTGACGAAGACATAAGGTCGATACATGCAAATTGAAAACTTCGTGTTGTCTTGATTTTTTCTACACTATCAAAATTAATGGAATTTATCAGAACTAAGTGACATTCCTTTCTGGTGTGTATCCAGATAAATGATACATCCCTGATGTAGTTAACTGACCATTGTCTCACTATTGAAAGAAGAAAATCTTTTTAAAGCACTCATATACATCAAGAAAATGTACATGAGAAACAAACATCGACTCAATGTTTAATCCTTCAATAAAACATTGCAATAACTGAAAGTTAACTTTAGATATATTTGAAGTAACTTTCCCCCAAAGCTCACGAAAAAAGAC
This sequence comes from Saxidomus gigantea, assembly GCA_032359765.1. Classification (NCBI taxonomy): domain Eukaryota; kingdom Metazoa; phylum Mollusca; class Bivalvia; order Venerida; family Veneridae; genus Saxidomus; species Saxidomus gigantea. The sequence goes on from JAUMHA010388101.1 coordinate 5,078, forward strand.
AGTAAGCTATGCTATTTATTCTGAAATTGCACTTCCCATCATCAAGCAGACGATCTCTGTGTTTACCTTATCACAATACATGGTATTGTTAACCCTCTGCTAGGTAGTACAGCTCCTCCCTACGATCCTAATATGCTTAATTGCTTGCCGGCCGGTATTTCACTGAAACAAACCCCGGCCTTTAAGCCCTAAACTTATTAAGATTCTATTATGTTATTAGGTTTTATTAAGATTGAGTAAAACACTGAGTGTAAAGTATTTGCTATAAGTTTAGTTTTTATTGTTCCTCCCCAAGAAAGAACACTTTGGTTCGACCAGACACTCTTGACTCAACAATGTATCCTGGAAACTGTTTAACGATGTGCTTCCGTTATAGCCACACGTTTTCTTTTGAAAATGGGTACGCCTGCTGAATGAAAACAACCAACAACGAAAAGCCGGTCTTTTCTGTATAAGTTATGTGCTTACGTAACACTTCTCTTCTCTTCTCTTTGTATTACATTTCGTATCTTTGTTGTTGGAAGACGCGAACTTGTCATGTGACCATATCAAAACATCCTCCTACGTACATATAGTTAAGAGTTACTGTAGCGTAGTGTGACATAGTTACGAGTGTGTATAGTATTCAAATCCTTGTATACCTTACCAATTAAACACCTTTGCATTAATTTGCTAAGACGGTCGTATTTTGTACTTCAATTATACTATATAGACATATGTTCTCTATAACGAAACTTTGAAATGCTATAACTTGTCGATTATATAAAAGTATTTGAAAGAGTGCTGAACTGTAACAGCAAATTTGCAGTAAATCAAACCGTTATAATATAGCGTCATCAGAGCAAAACATGGCGAAATACGTAACATAAACATAACATATATTTTATTCGGCATTAAATTGTACATACATATTTATAGCCGCAATATATAATAAACATATTATGTAAAGAAAATCTTATATACAATACATTCTGTACTGCTTTATCGGACGTACTTGTTTCTAAAAGGATCGATTATATTCAATGCACCTGTTGGCCTACCGGCTGTAGTTTACAACCAAGAACATTTTTTTAAACCTGATGCTGTACGTTTTTATAACGGCTGAAGGCAAACTAGAGGCTTAAAGCCGAACTCGCATTTAAAACTAGCTAATATCATTATTTGTTTCAGTTCCATTTGACATCAGGTTATCTAATTGTGATTGATAGACGCTTGCAGCTTATGCAAACGCCTACCCTCCAAACTGGAAGCTGCAAGTCTAAGAATCCGGGAAACATAAGTAATCAAATTGCGTACTTTGCTGCAGACATTTCGTGCATTCGCCCGGGCAAAACATCGACCAAAAACAAGTCCGCCCGTTGTATAACTATACATCAAATTCATACATACCAATTCTTTCCTCAAAATAATATTCATAATACTTGGTATGAGCACATAGGTCATATGATCACATTATTTTACCACCAATCGAGAACTCTGAACTTTTTAAAGAAATTAGTTGACGATAAGTCTGAAACTATCGTCTGCAACCGATAACACATTATACATCAGTACTTTTCCAGAATATCTAGCAGGAAAGATGAAATATCATGATGTACTTACAGATGACTGGAATATAGCCATTTTATGATATCCCCTTTATCGGATTACTTTTGATATTTGTAAATGTCTAACACAAAACGTTCATGGTGGGTTATTAACCCGGAAGAAACCCGATACTGCAACAATAAATGTATTGCATAATGTTCTTTTTTGCAGTGTCAAGGTCCTTCCGGTTAAATATAAATGCATTTTATATCATTCGAAGAAATACCTTTTTCAACTTTCAATTAAGAAAAAACTCATTTTAGCTTTAGCAGTTAGTTTCCGCGAATAATTTCTTGATTGAATGCACAAAAATGTATCCAGAATGTCACATTATTGTTTAAAGTTAATCATGTCGACGTAGCCCAGTCGGCATGTATTTATATTAGGGTTCGAGCTCGATGCCAGATAGAAAAACTGAAAGTATAAATATCCTAGATATTTATTATCAAAATAAATATAATCACAAAGTGATGTGTAACTAAAGATACAATGACCAGGTATCAAGTACAACGAAGCATTAAACATCTAATAGTAAATAGTAGATGCGTTTCTAAATCTGTTGAGTGTATGTGTAAAAACAGAATACACGGGGTCAAAGTTCATATACACATGTTTCTATTCAGACAACTAAAGGTTGATATTTCAATGCAACTGTACAAAAAAGCTAATCGAAGTTTCTATGAATTCAGTATCAAAACGATGTACATTGTATTACTAGTTAAGGAAAACAATACTAACCTGAAAGTATAAATATCCTAGATATTTATTATCAAAATATATATAATCACAAAGTGATGTATAACTAAAGATACAATGACCAAGTATCAAGTGCAACGAAGCATTACACATGATACCCGAGCATTGGAGATTTAGTTACGGGTGACAGGTTAGTAATTGTAATTGATGGATAGATGTTAAGGGTTGATGTGTTTTGGGAAAAATACTGGACTGATATATGGGGAAAGTATAGGACTTAAACGATTATATAATTCACTACTATGGGTTTATCAATCAAAGTCAAACTTCACTGCTGTAAGCTGAAAAGAAGAAGATATTAATTAAATGGGTGTACTAGTAAAAATAGCATCCTGTGCCAATCACAGTGACAATTTCATGAAAAACATTTCACTTTTGATTTTCTTTGAATTTTAAAGCTAAAATGTATACAGGAAATGTTTCAACAGTTCCTATTATAACTTTACATTTGATAGATTCGCCTTTAATCGCTTGAAGTCTGATAAAGTAAAAGATGCAGAACATCTACTCTCAGATGAGCATAACATGAACAACACGTTATACATGTATAATGATAATAATTATTATATATAAAGAGTGAAAACTGATATCTGATATTATTTATTATTTTTATTCATATTTTATAGTGCATGATATACAAATACAAATGCAAATGCAAATGCAAATGCAAATGCATTTGTATAGCGCACAATGTATAACAATATTCGTTTGCAATTCACAATAACCTTAAACGATTATACACAATTTAAGCAATTAATCAATAGACTATGTACATTTCTATGTACATTTCACAAATGAATTATATACCGAAAATGATGTTCATTGTTTTGCACTAGTATAACAGTCAATTAAAAATGTCGCAAATAAGTGTGTTTTTACTTTACGTCTGAAAATATTTATCTGTTTCAGCACGTGGCACCTGTTTCAACTATTGACCCATCCGAAACAAAGCCAATAGAATAGCAAAAAATGTCACAACTCCGGAATATACTCGTAATCCTTTGCTCGTTTCACCCACATTAGGATCAGTAGAATCAACGACTTCTGAAATACATGCAATTATATTATAATAACGTATAGTTTTTAATAGTATTTGAAATTTAAAATTCGTATAAATATGTTTCATAAATATATGTAGCTTAATATACCAAAGAAAGGTTACAGTGTAACTGTGTGCCGCAAAATTATATCGGCACCTCTTGTTTTCCTTTATGAATGAAACTTTGTTACATTGTGTAATAAGCCAATCGCTCCACATCTCAAACAATGCACGAATTGTAGGTCTATCCGATCTTTTCTCACAAAATATAACTAATCAAACCCTGTATGAAAGATAAAGATACAAGATAGCATTCACTATGGCGCTTTAAGAATAGCTAAAAAAACTTATTCACAGTTTTCACAAATACGCCATAAAAATGAAATGACGTATTAAAATCATAATAGAAATGGCTTCTTGTAAAGAAATACAAATGGAATTAACAAATATGAAATCTAATTTGGAAGGGTTGCATTACCGCCTGATTGTGCACATATGTTCCACAATTTCAATGCTGCAATTTCGAAATATTTGTAATTTTTTTCATAACTGGCGTTTAAGTTATTCATACAATTTTCTTTTTTTCTTGTCGCAGAATTATATCTGCACCTCTTTCCTTCATGACTGCACATTGTATATAAGAACTATATAGATTATTACCAATAATTTGCATATTTAAGTATGTTGGATGACCAAAGTAATTTTTTTTAGAAATGTTCGAAACTTTATTACATTGTCTAATTAGCAAATCGGCCCACATCACAAAAATGCTCGAAACTTAGGTCTATCCGGCCTTTTCTCACAAAATATAACTAATGAAACACTGAATGAAAGATAAAATATATTATTCACCATGGAGCTTGAAGAATAGCTAAACAATTTAATTTACAGTATTCACAAATATGCTATAAAAATGAAATGACGTATTAAAATCATATTTAATAGAAATGGCTTCTTGTAAAGAAATACAAATGGAATTAATAAGCGTGCCATCCAATTTGGAAGAATTGCTTACCACCTGATTTAGCACATAGATTCCACAATTTCAATGCTGCCAATTAGAAATATTAATAATTGTTTTCATAACTGGTGTATAGGTTATTCATACATTCTTCGAAACAAGCGCAATAAATAGAAGGGTGATATCGCTTGTTTTTTTTATACAGTTATCTCCAAATTTAGTGTATTAATGCGATCACCTTGGAGGGACTATTCATTTGTTTCAAATAGTTGTACCCACTCATCACCAAACAAGGTCAGAATATGTATGGGCACATTATCTGAGTCAAACGATAGCCTAAGAATGAAGACGTTACAGCTCCTTGATTGCCAAATTATGGCCTAATTAGCCCTTTCCGCAATATTATGCCTTGGTCACATATCTGTCAGATGTCCTATTTAAATATGTAGGGTCTCTGTACTATCGTAGCTTCTGGTCACATGCCTACAGGCACCGTACGATCTTTTGGATGATGGAATTGTAGGATATCCGTATGAACAACGAAGACAAGGCATATGGAGCTTGGACGGCATTCATACGATGTCCGCACTGTGTCCCTATGACAATAATAAACCAGTTCGGCGGTATTTGAAAATGTTTCAATTTTAGCTTGAATCGTCAAGGATGTCATACGCAGCCCGTATGGTGAACGTATCGTCCTGCGAGTCTCGTGAAGACATTGCAAATTTCCTACCCGGTGTCTTGAGTATCTTACGTTGACCGTGGACTCCCCTGCGATAGCCGTGCGAGCACAGGCAAGCTCTTACGGGCCTCGCGGTGTTCTTAATCCGCACAGACATCATGCGATGCCCGTACGAGCTCTACCGAAAATCTCTACATTTTCACCGAGTCCCCTGGTGCTCTACGAGTTAAAAAAAACGTACGATACTCGCAAGGGTCAACGATGTCTGTATGGACTCCGTACGATTTTGCAAAATTTCGACTGAAAACCTACTCGTACGGAGCTCGTAGCGTTAATGTGATCAGAATATGATACGATGTCCGTGCGGATTTGGAACACATGGAAGCCCGTAAGAGCTTGCCGGTGCTCGCACGTCTATCGCAGGGGAGAAGCACGGTCAACTTACGATGTTCGTACGATACTACGGACACCGGGTGGGTAACTTGCGATGTCCACACGAGGCCTGCATGACGTTACTTTCGCCGTACGGGATCCGTCCGACATCCTTGACGATACTAGCTAAAAATGAGAAATTATCGCCGAACTGGTTTATTCCTGTCGTACAAGACACAGTGCGGACTTTTTACGGGCACCGTACGAGCGTCGTACGGGCACACGTGCATCATACGAGGTACGTCCGAGCTCCTACCAAGCTCCTCACGACCTATTTGCGATGTCCGTACATATATCTACAATTGCATCATCCAAAAAATCGTACGAGGCTCGTAGGCATGTGACCAGAAGCTACGATTGTACGGAGGCCGTACGGATTTTAAAAGTTTGTGGAATTGTACGATTTTATAAAACGTACTGACATCGTACGTATATGTGACCAAGCCATTACTTTGGCACATTTTTTCTTATCATTAATGCAGTTTTCCTTTAATCATTACCATGATTACTACAACTTTTTGGATTCAAAATTCGAATACTAGTAGATTTCGATTTTCAACGACACCAAAACGTTGATAACGATTTTTTCGTCCCTATCCAATATTCACATTTAATCTATACTTCTTATTGGATATGGGATTTAACGTTTTAACCATTTCTAAAAAGAATAAAAATGTCTTTAAAAGTGCTCTGTATTCACAAAAATATAAAACAACATGGAATTCTGTCTTTTACGACACACGCCATTATCAATTTACAGATCTAACATTCTTAAGATTAGACAATACATTTGATCAGATTGGTAACTTCAAACTAACCGAAACAAGTTTATGAATACATTTAAACTTTTTGTCATCGCCAGTTAGTGAAAATAGTATGATTTTTATGTTAGTTTCTGTTTCCTTGGCAAAAGCAAGATAAAAGATGAATGTATGTATAGGACAGAACAGTTATACGTGAATGTAAGACCTTTCAGTTTGAATGTTCGGCCAGACGTCACAGTTGTATCCTGTGTGTCAGGGTGTTGGACTAGAGCCTGAAAGTAGTAACTTTCTCCATTTGGATGCTCTTGTATGATGACTGTACTGGTCGCCTTCACTACGCCTGGTCCGCCACACGGACCGCTTGTGCAGTCAATCTCATTGGTCGATATAAACCGCTCACCCGTGTAAAGTGTTGGAGTGTTTCCCTTCTATAAAGAAACAGTCAAACAGCTTATATTTTTTTGTTATTGTAATATGAATTCATCAATCTTGAAAACCAGATTTTATACATGTATCTAAATGGATTAAACTAGTACTTTGCAAAATTACACATCGATGTTTGTTGTATAGATCACTTATATTTTCTTATATTTCATAAACAATTGAAACATTGGACAAACAATAAATACAATGTTCAAGCGTCTTCCAGAAAAGTAATTTGGTCCAAGACTTTGCTTACAGACATATTCTGGAGTTATAACTAGTGTGGAGAATTACCTAAAACTTTACACTGTTACAGTGCCAGACAAAAGAAACATTTTTCAAGCATAAATACATATAGGTCGCCATGCTCGTTTTTTTGAGAAACCAGCTTCTGAACGTGACTACAAACTTGAATAAAAGACTGAACAGGCCACTTCAAAATTCATAATAAGCAAATTAAAAACATAATTAAAGTGTCTAACTAAGTGACCCCAGGGCAGGGTAAATAACCCCGGTGCACTTATTTGAACAAACTTTCAAGAGGTCCACTGGACACTGTTACACACTAAATATCTAAGCTCTAGACTATGTGGTTTTGGAGAAGATAACTTTTAAACGTTTTCCTATATATGTCTATGTTCAACAAGAGACCCCTGGGCGTGGCAAATATTGATCCCAGGGGAATGATTTGAACACACTTGGTAGATGTCCACTATACAATGCTGTATACTACATGTATATATCTAACCTTTAAGACTTGTGGTTTTTAGAACAGATTTTTTAATTTTTCCTATAGAAACCTATGTTAATTTAAAAGATTCCCAAGTGTGGTTAATTTGACCCAAGGGTCATAATTTGAACACTCTTGAAAGAGGTCCACTAAGCAATGCTGTACGCCAAATATCTAAGCTTTAGCTTGTGGTTTTGAAGAAGAAGATTTTTATAATTTTTCCTATATAATCCAATAATAAATCAAATGACACCTAAGGCGGGGTCAATTTTGACCTGGGGGTCATAACTTGAACAATCTTGATAGAGGTCCACTAGCCAAAATATCTAAGCTCAAGGCTTTATTGTTTTAGAGAAGAAGACTTTTAAAGTTTTTTTCATATTTATTGCCATAGCAACAATAGTTCTGCATGGAATGGAATTATTTGAACAATTTTGGTAGAGCTTCATGGAAGGAACATCCCTGTTAAGTATTCTGTTTGTATCTTTCCCTTGTCGCCTTTACACTTTGTCAGAATACCCATAATTTTGTGACAAAATATAAGTACAAAAAGGGGCATAACTCTGTCAAATATGACCTTGGCCTAAAAATTTGGCGGCGTCATGACTCTTTTGTCATAAGCAATACCATTTTGAAAAATTGATGAAGAAATCTTAAGAAATGGCAAAGTTATAGCTTAAATCTCACTACAAGAAGGAGCATAACTCTGTCAAAAATGACCTTGACATACAAAATTTGGCGGTATCAGGATTCTTTTGTCATACGCAATGCAATTTGAACGTTTTATGAAGAAATCTTAAGAAATGGCAAAGTTTAAGCCAACGTTAAGTTTTCGTGACAAAGACTAAGTAGAAAAAGGAAAATAACTATGTCAAGTATGACCTTGACCTACACATTTTGGCGGCATCACAACCCTTTTGTCAAGAGCAGTACAATTGGAAAGTTTAAAGAAGAAATCTTAAGAAATGGCAAAGTTATAGCCAACGCTAAGTTGTTGTGATGGACGGACGGACGGACGGACGGACAAAGCGATCCATATGTATCGCCTCTTCTCCGAAAGTGCGACACAAAAAAATTGTTGGAACAATTTTGAGTATATGAAAGCGATTGGTAGCTATATTTTATAGTAAAAAATCCGGTCGAGTTTTATGCAGTCAGAAGGCGCCAAATGTCACAGAGAGAGAGAAAAAGGTGCACCCCAATTGGGACACGAACTCGCTTACAATTTAAGGGCAAATGCTCTCCCGACCGACCTAACCGGCCGTTTGCATATTTTCTATCAAATTTTGATTAAGTCGGTACATTTGTTTCAGGAAAACAGATCCTTGTTTTTCTTATCAAATATTCTACTCGAAATATTGACCGATATTAACTGGTCGAGAAAGTATAATTACATATTGTACTCCAAACTTATAATCAACATTAATTTGGCGGTAACAATTATTATGTTGATAGATCTGAACTATTTACGTCCTAATATCATAAAACCATTCAAGAAAGACTAAACACGCAAGTGTACTTCATTGACTTATGACTTTCATTATGAAATTAAAAGGTGTATTGGAGAGTAAAATTCTAAATTAAAAAAATGTTTTTAAAACCCCATCTAGTCATTCCATTGGCGGTTGAAAAAATAATCAACCAATCAAAACACAGAATCTAACTAAAAAGGATACTCTCTTCAGGGTTTACCTTTAAGGGGAACAGCTACCTGGCCATAATTCTACCCTATATTTGACATTCATAATTAAAATCTTTGGCAAATAAGAGTAAACATCTTTTACTTTAAATATTTCAGACAATTTCAGACAGACAGCAATATATGATAAATGCTGGGGGGGGGGGGGGGGGGGTCATATACACCAATGCAGGACAAAAGATTAGACCTTATGAAAACAGTTCAGTTCAGAAAGATCTCAAGCTGCTTAGTGGCAACTAACAGAATTGACTTTACAGATATCATGCCGATATGAGCTAATTTAAGGCTGCTGCATACCTTAAAATAAAACCACGTGAACGTGACGCTTGAGCTTGGGTGGATACAGCCTGTTGTTACCTTGATGCTTGTATGTGCTGCATTTTTTGAAGGTACCATATGTATTGTACTGCTGGTCGGCAAAACTGCGAAATTACAAGATATCGCTAATAATAAATGTATGCATATTTCAGTATCTGTTTCCATTAAATAGATATGAAGCAATGTCAGTTAAATTCACTTTATCACAAAACATGGTATTATAAAAACTATATACTCTCTATTTAAACAGAATGTTAAACCCCAAAACACTGAGCTAATTTGCTTGAATCAGTACGGACAGTAAAACAAAACACACTATTTCCTTTGGTTTTTTTAAATACCTTATTACCTCGATGTATGCATGTGCAAATTGTATTAAGGGGTAAATCTGTTATACATGTACACGCATTGTGTACATGTATTTGTAAATGAATATTAAATTCTAAATACTACAGATGAGTTATGCCGTTATGAATATCCAACACAAGATAACTATCCTTACATAAACATTTCAGTTGTGCTTAGATAAGGGGAGAGTATCCTCCCTTCCATTAGGTACGGTTAAGACTTTAATCAAGTTAAGAATATTTCTGTCTTTCTCTTATATCTCATAAGTCATAGTATATACACACTTAAAATGGTTGAGACATACAAAGTACACATAGGTCAGCGGTGAAAATTAATGTAAGCCGTTACTTTTATGCTAAATAATACATTGGTTTAATACAAAACAGAAGCTACTTTTACAAAACTTACCTTTCACAAGTGGCGTTAATTCAGCAGCGGTATAACCGTCGTCGCATTTAAACGTCTTCCCATTCAGTAAATATGACACTTGCGGTATCGTGATGTTAAACATTCCCTGGTCAGTATCGAAGGCAAATGCATACTTAGAAGATGTTTGCGACCCAGTCGTACAACGAGTAAATGCACACCCTGCCAAAAAATCCTCATCATCCGTCCATGTCATTGTTCCACTATACGGCCATATTTGACACATTAATATCGCCTTCTCATTACATATAAGGTCATCGTTTTTGGCTCCTTTTCCGTCTATTGTAATCATTACCTCGGCTTCTGAGTAACCTGTAAAAGTGATGACAGCATTAAACTTTCCAGATATAAAACGTAAGATATGTTGATAATTAAACAAGGTTGACGAACGCCCCCAAGCGGTGTCTCACAGTCTGTGACCAGGTACTTGCCTAGGACACTTTATCTCCATGTACTGAATATACCAGTATATAATAAATCACAGAGATACAGTCTGAACAGGAAAACATGTCTACAGATAGACGGTCAGACAAAGATCGCATCAAATACATGAAAGAGTATCAATTCAGACATGTATATGTCCATATATACAATATTGTAAGATATCAGACATGTAAGTGTGTCTGCATGACTTGTCATCTACATATGCCACTTTTGCCATGTAATTTTAAAATCCTTCAATGCATTATAGAGTTACAATGTATAAAGGAGTCCATGACATTAAAACTCTTAAGTGCGACATTGCCCCTCAAATTAGAGATGTAGGAATTTTGTGCCAAGTTGTTTAAAAACCATTCAATGCATTGCAGAATTATAGTTCAGACTCGAATATGTGCGTATATACAGGATTTTATGACCTGTAAACTTTGGTGGACCTTCAAGGTAGGGACGCGCAACATGCATGCGAAACGTTGTCGTGGTGTGCTAGACATTTGTGCTAAGTGGGTTAAAAATCCTTCAATGCTTTGAAGATACACGAATGTGTACATATATACAGGGTCCGTTAGCTTTAAACTTTCACTATGACCTTTGAAATAGCGGCGTGGGTCTTGCATGTGACACGTGGTCTTCATGCGCTAAAAACTTTTGCAAAATTATTTGAAAATCCCATCATGCATAGCAATGTTACAGTCCGAACACGAATGTGTGCATACATGCAGGATTAATTAAGATAAAGATGATACTTTGTGTACAACATATTTACAGCCTCGTTCTGATATACTTCTCGATAATTACAAAGGTATTTGGTATATTGAAAACTTACTTTCGTTTTTGAAAAGGCGAAACCAAATTATTATGCAGTTCCTAAAATGTTTTTGACAAAGTTTTGTAACATTTGATTCAGCATGTCATGTTTGTCTTTCTGTGAAGAGACGGTTACATTACTCAGGATTTAAAAGCTTTTGAAATATTTTAACATATGCTAGAAGTACAATTTTTAACTTACGTACAATTGCGGTCACACATAAGATAAAGGTATGGTAAATCTGCATATTCCTCTCCTGAATATTTTCATATGCATCTACATCAATATTATCTTCGGAATTGGCAGATTTCCGACTTTATTTGACGTCCATTCAGATTCTGTAACAGATATTAAAAGCTCGTAGATTGTTTTTCCATATTTATTGTAGATGCCACATATAATACAAAGTTAATGTCCTAGCATATGAAATGGATGTTGGCGATTTAGCGAAAGGACATTCACTTTGCAAGTCCTTGTTTACAACATTAAACATTGCTAGAAAACTAAGACTTTTACTACATCCACAACTAGTTAGTTATAGTGTTGCAACATTTATGGATTTATTTCTTGCGACCTATCGTATATGTTATATTCCTGTATACCTATTGTATATTTCTATAGTCAATGTTTTCCTTTAAAAGGTCAATATAATTAAGAACTAATTGCCACAGTCTTTTGATTCACGAGACAAAACAATGAATGAAAACGGTTACGTCATTGCTCCATGTGGAAACGTTGCACACCTCCATGGAATGCTTTAATTTCAATAAAGCAACCCAAATCAAAAATTATTTCTTAAATACTTGTGACTTACCTGTTTAACTCAGAAAGGCATATGCTTGTCGTCAAACACACATAACGGTTTTTAGTTATAAGTCTGAATTTAAAAACAAACACATTTCATTACCCTTTGCCCTTCAGATGTACTTATATGACAACGAACAAATGAAATGCTATCAAGGGACAAAGATAGGAAGGTTCCTTGGGAAAGTTATTAGAACATGAAAATCAAACGGTCAACCAGAGCAAAACAAAAATATTTTAAAGTGTAAGAGGATGCACCAAAATAGCCTATAACATATAAAAGTTTCAGATCGAAATCTGTCTCAGTGTCAGTTGCTTATGGCAAGATTTGGCTACCTGGACAGCTTCCATCCGTCTTCAATCGTGTTTTTTTCCCAATATTTATTAATCAATAGTTTTTAGTTTTCTTTCATTGCATTATGCTTGTATTCAACTCTTTTTCGAAAATGAAAACAATTATTGTACACTATCTTTTTAACGATTTTTAGAAGTTGCTTATCCATGGGTCTGTGGTGGCAAGGCATAAATGTTTGCGAAGCAATTTTGTTTGATTTTGATTTTTGTATTTTAAAATTTCAAATAAGCTACAGATTAGTCCAGAGTAGTTAATGTAAACAATATCGAAAGTTGATCAGTAGTCAAACTTTACCACAATCGAAAATTGACAATTAGTTATTCATACATGTAATATTTGATAGTTAACGTAGTGACATACAGTAGCAAAAGGAACAGAATACATAAATTATGAAAATTCACCTACCTGCATGAAATATCTCTTTCAGAATGTTTTATGTTAACTCAGAGACAGATCATGCGAACATAATTTATCAATAAATTTAGTAGGTGTATGCAATCGATATAGGATACGAGTACTTCCTTAAATGACAAAACTATTCATTGTAAAGTTATATTTATAACGTCACCTGGATGATCTAATTCTCGAATGTCAGCCAAATCTTGAGTTTTGTTTTACTTTCTACACATAGTGAAGATCGTTACAATGCCTTATCTCAGGATATTATACGAACGGTTATAAGTCATCGGAAGAGAATATACAAGTGTTTAGTTTTAAGCGTGATTTCATTCCTTAAAGAAATTAATGTCATACATTATTAAAGAATCATATAATAGATTACGTCCTGTGAATAGGAACAAAACATTGTATTCGATTGAAATATTTGATTGAAAATAAAATGCACGTAATATTTAGTTATTCACGATTTACAATTTTGAACCTCATGCCAGTTTTGAATGACCATTTTTATCCTTGAAATAAATCCCATCTTGTAGATAACAGGCCCCGTAAACAACGTCATCATCAGGTGTGCGAAAGGATAAGAGACATATTTTTCGGCGAAACTTGGTCACGATTCGTTAAGTAAACGAGAACATTCCTTTATAAATTATTAGAGACGGTAACTTTGCTTGATCGTAAACTTTACTGATCACTTAATAATTTTCTCGACGGTCAACTAAAGAAACAATTTAATTATAGAAAGTTGTAATTATAAGAATTGAGTGTGTTTTTTCTATATTTCATCGAGTCATGAACCTTCAGTGTTTATGCAAATTAGGTGTTAAACTGTCTGACTTTTAACAACTAATTTTAACTTAATCACCTCAGTGTTTATGTTAATTAGGTGTAAAAATTCTAACAGTTCATTCCTCGATGAAATGCAGGAAACACACACTCAGTTCTTAAACAAAAATGTATTAATAAATAATCTCCTCACCTAAAGGTGCCTCATTGCTGCTAAATGATGTCATTTAATGAACGTGAATCGTTAGTACTATTCTTAATGAGCGTAATCACGCATCCAAGTGTACCAATGAAGGGCATTTCAAATGTACACTACCTGTCTGAACCATGAATATCGATTTCTTCTTACGGACTATTGACTAATCAAACAGCTGCAATTGTCTTGGAATGGTGATACATAAATATATATTTATGGTTTATACTTACAATGTCTTTAGGAAAAACGATGATTTATTGATTTGTGTGAATTCTGTATACAGAGTTTGCTTTAAGTTGGTGTTTTCTGTCTATCACATGCACCATTTCAAAACAAAAACATATACAAGATGCATACAGTGTTTAAGTCATCACATAGTGGTAGGCCTATTTGGTGATGTCTGACACTGTTTAATTGACAGTTACTTTATTTCTGGGAGAAAATCAATAACTAAACTCGAAATTCGATAAAATCTTATTCAGGTTCGTAAGGAAACGTGAAATGATCATTTGAAATTTGAGTGGTATTCTATAATGTCATTTTATAATATCTACGAAGAACCCATTTGTCAACAATCAGTTTTGTGAACAAATATTGAACGTTTCCTTATCTTTATTCAAGTCATGTTTAATCAAATACCGAAATTATCACTGAACACTTATAACCGATCCGCAAACTGAATACTTGCTCGATAAACACATAATTTATATCTGCTACATGTACATAAACAACTCATGATATTTTATTGAACCAACTTGAATATTTTTCAAATGCCATGATTTATTATAGTAGCATATGCTTTTATTAAGCGATTTTTCCTATTCGTATGCAATGGATTTTACCCGATGATAAATCGCGTTGGCAGTGAAGTATGTTTTTATCAAACAGGTGGTGATTTAAACAATTTATCCAGCTCAAAATATAGATTTCAATGTATAAGACCATATGTAATGAATTTTGAGAATGTAAGAATGTTCATCATCATTAAGAAATAGCGAACTCCTATTAATCGTTAAGTGATGTTTAGCTAAATTTAGTGACACTTGACTTTGAAAAAGTTTGATTGCTGAACAAGAATAATTTTGGACACCAACTGTAAACTCATAATTAAAGCTTTACGTATCGATTTAGTAAGTTTTAACCAGTATGAAACAAATTATTGTCAATTAAGTTAATTATGGTTGATTTTGCATAAGAATAAATGAGATGAATATGCTACATTATTTAAATGTTTTAATACTTTTATTTTGCCAGCTAAATAACTCGTAACCACCTAGAATGTGATACCTGTATTTACTTGTAAAAGTTAATTTGGAAAGTCTGTTCCACGATGCCATTTCATGTAGAACAACGAACAATTTCAAATATATAAGTATACACTGTAATATTTTATGTAATAGAAGCCACCACCAGACGCACGTGTAACTGACAAAATCATGAACCTAAATATTGATGGTGAGTTAACATCATATTATGTAACAATAAATCAACTTGGGTTTCCTTAAAAAATGTAGTTTACTGGTATGTGTCACACATGCCGAAGTCCACCAGTTTATTTACCTTATTGCAAATATCGTGTTGATACCTCTGATCTTTCTTTTGAGTGACAGATATTTATGTTGCACGAAAATAGTTTAATTGTGAGCCAGATAATAAACATTCTTCTTTACATATACTTTTAAATCTTCTTACCGGTTCTCTGTGTCCTTATTATCCAGATTAGTGCGTTTCTTTACTCGGCGAAACTTGTTTTGCTTGAACTGTTGTCATACGGTCTTTTAATTTCTTAAATACAAATGTAAAGGTAAAACGAGGATTCTTCACCACTTTGCGATGCGTAATCAAAATTATATCATTATTTCTTCCAGGTTGTTCGCTTCAATGATTAAATACCTATTCGTTTTAAATTAATAGAAGCACCCTTGTAACCGAACATTGTTAAACTAGTTGATAATCTTAAATACAAACATTTATTGTGCGTTTACCTGTGTGTTTATCAAAAATATATTTTCAATCTAAGTTATTCTGAGGAAGTTAAATAAAAGAAATAATATAATTTTTAGTTTTCTTATTGCTACAAACTTGTTTTAGCCTAAAGTTACAAATGTACCAATATTGCGGGAACTTTACTGTTCTGAGGCGGTAACTTGGAATTTACTCTGTGCCATGTTCGACGTTTGTTTTCTCTGTGGTTACTTTAGGTGTTGCAAGCATTAGTTACACATATGTTTATGCCTGGTCTGTTTTCTCCAGGATTCTCTTCTCTGTGTAATGTTTGTCTGTGAGTGGGATTCACAGTTAGGAGCCTTTTAGAGCTGGAGCGACTTCAGAGGATTGGAGCGCATAGCGGTTAACTGGACATATTGTGTAAGGGTTGATACCCGAAGTGAATTAATTAAAATATTTTGCGAAACTTAAACCAATCACTCCACATCACAATGAAATGAAAAGAAATTGTGGGTCTTTCTTCTTTCACAAAAATTCTTGACGCGCCTTGTATCAAAGATTATGGCGCTTTAAGAATATGTAAATTCCACATTCAAAGTATTTACAAGTATGCTGAAAATGAAATTATTTATTTAAGTCTTAATAGAAATGACTTCTTGTAAAGAAAATCTAATGAAATATAGTAAATATGTTATCAAAATGGGATGGGGCTGAAATTAAAATACACGTAACAACTAACCTGTTTTAAGATATGAATTCTA
The DNA here is from genome assembly GCA_032359765.1 of Saxidomus gigantea. NCBI lineage: Eukaryota > Metazoa > Mollusca > Bivalvia > Venerida > Veneridae > Saxidomus > Saxidomus gigantea. The sequence continues at coordinate 21,737 of JAUMHA010388101.1, forward strand.
CAACATTTTTCGTAACTTTTTCTTGCTGCAATTGAGAAATATTTACCATTTTTCGCTGCTTTCACTCTTTTTGTATGTTACATGTATATATTTTTTAATGTTTTTATTGAGTAATTACCAAAGTGGGTCAGGATATGTATTGGTACATTATCTAGGTCAAGCTCTATTAGCAGCCAGTAATCCCAAGAAAGAAGGTTTGATTTGGTATTATTTTGGTATGTTATCTTTTTTTAATGTTTTTATTGGGTTATTACCAAAGTGGGTCAGGATATGTATTGGTACATTATCTAGGTCAAGCTCTATTAGCAGCCAGTAATCCCAAGAAAGAAGGTTTCATTGCTCCTAAATTTTGCTTGATAATGGCACTTTCTTGGATGTAACTGAAATAGTGTTTTTTTCTTATGATTTAAGCACTTTTCCTTTAAACATCACCTTTCCCGGTTGAATATTTGTGGGGATTAACTCGGAAAATCAGTCTGTTTATACATGGAACGTAAGCTTTACAGCCATTGAATTGCTCAAATTTGGTCAATATAGCATTGAACACTCTCTTACTTAAGAAGTTCAACAGCAGACCTGGAAAAAACGTTAACCGGCTTATTATCCTTACAAATCCCGATAACTAGCTCGATCGTTCAAGTAATGCTAAAGTTGCAGCCTTTGAATTGCTCAAATTTTGTCAAAATAATCTTGCCAGCAGTTTTACTTAATCAGGTCTTATCCATTCAACACTACACATGGAAAAATATTCATGGGCATAAACAAATCTCGAAAGCTAGCTCGGCCACCAAAAGAAAGCAAAAGTCAAAAAAATTCAAATATCGTTTACAGAGAGAGGGGGCAAATTTCGCTTCGCCATAAGTCCGAGATATTTTTTCTTTTCGACCGTAACTTTCAGGTCGGCAAAGTTACGCATGTGTATAAACAACGAAAAGTCCTTCTGGTGTTCACAAATTAGAATAGATTTCTATCACCCCCACTCCCACTGATAAAAACTCGAAATGGTGTGCATATTTCATTGATTGCGTTGGACATCGTCTGATTTTTCTATGTCATAAAAATCGAAAAATGACGGTAACATCTTCATTGTTTAAATAATCACGTTGTAGTGGATATTCATTCTCATAATGGTAACCATTTTTGACGAATTAAGCTTTGTCCTAATAAATATTTGACCAACATTAAACCGACTAAAGCGATTAGATGCAAAATTCATCACATTTTAGTACGGTCAATTCGAATTCTCTGTAAATATTTACAATATACTAAGACAATTCTTGTACAAAACGTTTCAACTACGAGTGTCCTGCAAAAAGTTTCGTCACTAATGGGTTTCTGAAAATTTATCCAAAGTATATTTTAAAAAGGTTCACTGCATCTCAATTCTGTTAACAATAGCTA
>JAUMHA010388113.1:0-11999 GCA_032359765.1 Saxidomus gigantea
GTTAACAGTAGTGAAGGTAATTTTATGTACATTATACAAGCATCAAAATGGATGAATCTACATAGAAAAGGTGACAATTTTACGTATTTCCCTAAAAGCCTCGGTGATATTTATGAAATAAATTTTGACAGACAGTTCGAAAAGAAGCAGTCATATGCAATTCCAAAGAAAATGTTAGAAATTCTTGCGTCAACTATCGAGCCTGTAAATAAGCTTGACATATTTACCATTTTAAAATGTAACAAAATTTTACAAAATATGTCAAAGTTCGAGAAACATTTTCAATCTTTAACCTTCTTTCTACGGGTTGGAGCAGATGTACAGATATCACACCAAGCCCTTTATCGATGGTTAATTAGCGAACAAAACGATAACTACCGTATATCACTAAAAGAAGGTCATGCCCATATATCAAGGTATTTACTAAGTGCCATGAAGGAGAACCAGACAAAAGACATTGTTAACCTAGCTATTCATTCGGCAATTTCTGCTGATCCTACTATTTCAAAGCTGTTTAGTTCATTAAACCTTTTTGACGATGTAGCCGACAAGAAGGAAAATTTAGTACACCAATTGATTTGGAGAACACCATCAGTAGAAGCACTAGAGATGCTGCTAAATCATTACGCAGATGTAAACGTCATTAACAATGGCAATGTTACACCCGCCTTTGTTGCGTCTGCAAGGGGACATATTGACCAGTTGAAGTTTTTACATAAAAGACGGGCAGACTTAGGTTTTGCAGTTACAAAGAATTTTCTAATTTCCGCGAAAGGTGTGTTGCAGAAAATAGATCAGATGAAGCAAAGATACTACTCCGGTTACAATCTTCTTCATATTGCATCCCAACATGGACATACCTCCATTGTATCTTATCTCATCAATCACAACATTTCACTTGTTAATCAAACTAACACCGTAGGTCTAAGTGCTGGAGATATCGCGTGCGAAAATGGACATCTTGATGTTATAAAGACAATATTCAATATAAATCCAAAACTTATCGGATATAAATGTCTGTTCTATGCGGCCAAAAATAATCACTTGAGTATTGTTGAGTGGTTAATAAACACTGGCGTGAAACTTCATTGTGTTTCTGATAGACGGTCTATAGAGGCGATAAATTCAATAGCAAATGTTTGGGCAAATGATTTATATGAATATCCTAAGGCGATTTTCCCTAATGATACATATATAAACGCGGAAATTAATCCAGTGGATGAATGGTGGAATGTATTCAAAATAAACCCCATTCTTATTGCAATTAGAATGGGATCTCATGACACAGCTAACTATCTCATTTCAAGATTTCCACACAAACTTACTTGTTCCGATGCATTCGGATATACAGCAGCACTGACAAGTGTGCTGTACAACAGGACTGACCTTCTTCCCCTATTTAAAAAACAGCTAGTATCGGATAGATGCACAAAACAAAGTGTTCATATACAACACTTTTTTCAGTATGTGTCAGAAAGCATTGATACAAGTGTTTGTCCGGAAGGTGGCGGTTTTGCACATAGTGTTGCTTTGTACAGTCTACAAGACGTTATACTTTTTTCTATCAAAGAAAACCTTGATATAAATTGGAATAGGCCGGATAAATTTGGGAATTATCCAATACATTATGCTTCTGCGAATACAAATTTTATGTTTATGGTTCTTTTCAAAACAAAGAATTTTTCACATCATGACAAAAGAGCATTAAATGGGTCAACGTCTTTTCACATAGCTGCTATTTCCGGACAGGCCGTATTTGTTGGTTATTTCAGTGATTCATTTAAAAAATCTATTTCAGATATTAAGGATAATAATGACCGTGGTATTTTACATTATATAGTTATGCAACAGTTACCCGACACACCAGTGAAAGACACATATGTATTGCATTCACAGTCGGTGCTGTTCAAATATTTTAGTCAGACTTGTAATTATGACATAACTTCTGTAGATGAATACGGGAGAAACGTCTTGCATTATGCTTTGAGATTCGGACATTACGGGGTAGTTTTACACATGATGCATGAACACCCATCGATTTTAGAAACGTTGTTACACCAAACTGACAAAAGTAAATTAAATCCTGTTGCTTATGCATTAGCTGACTATGAGAAAACAGATCATGACATGGTTTTTCCCAGGGAATGTTCATTTGTTGATATCTTCTATAAAGTCTGCTTCAATTCTGTTACCCTGGCTGATATAATGTCACCATGGGAGCTTGGACTTGTGTACATCATAGATATAGTTTCTCAGTTAGAATACTACCAATTTGTAGAGCCTAATATGGCTTACGTTATGGAGAAAAGTCCTTATCTTTTTTTAAAAGTTCTTACATATTACAAGCATGTCAATCTGTATGTTTTAAGAAGATTACTTACTACATCTTACAAACATAGTCCATTTTTAAAATGGATACATTTAATTATAGCTCGGCACAGACCTGAGACATTTCATGTCTGTGGGAATATGTTGTCACAATCACCACTGCATTATCTGATGTTAAATCTTGAATTTAAAAACTCTGTTTTCTATCTTCATAAAAACGATGCAAATTTCTTCTTTGATTCAGTTTTCAAAACACCTATAAAATTGTCACTTTTTAGTTGTGCAGATAGTAGAGGATATAATATTTTCCATTACGCTCTGATTGGAGGTAACATACTGGCTGGGAGATTCCTAATGCATAGAAACATTAGTACAGTAAATAAACGAATATCAGTAAAAGATGTATTTTTATTGTCACTCTCTTCAAGACAGGTTTCAGACTCACAAAATTTTATAAACTGCAATTCAATTTCCTTGTACCAAAATCAAATCGATTGTACAGACATTTTCCTCCTCGAATATTTCAAAACTAAAAAAAAAGACATGGTGTCAAGCGACTTTTGCACTAACAGCACCTCGGAACTTTCTTTGGTACATTTTTTATCCGCAAATGGTATGTTGCGTACGTTTAAAGCTGTTGCTAACAGCTTTGGCAAAGAGATCCTAAGTTGCATGAACAGACATGGAATCACTCCACTATATCTCAGCAAGTTGTTTAAAAAATCTAACATTGTATCATATATAGAAAAAAAGGCAGAACATGTTCTCCCAGACAAAGAGGCTGAAGAATGGTTGATTTGGTCTTTATTATACGCTTTTCCTAATAAATACACATCTGATTTGCTGTTTTGTTTGTCTCGGTATTCACCTTTAAATGCCTTGAGCTTCAGGAAAATAATAAAGGACTTCCATTGCATAAAAGGAATACTTGATATATTTTACACTGTACATGAAACCACCTTTATTCGGACTAAAATGCAACTAAATTCTGTTTTTAAAAAAATGCAAGACTTGTTATTACGGCTCCACCTCTTTGAAAATGCGTTTTACTTTCATGGTCGCGAGAGCTCATGTGATAATCTTCATTTTCTTTTGAGTCAGTGTTATTTAGAATTAACGAACATTCGTGGATTATATCAGATCTTGATATTATATGAAACAAAAAACAATGTAAGGAGTAACGCGAGTGCGAGAACATTGACATTTCAAAACATAGCAGGGAGAATTGGTGAAGCTGTAAAACGATATCTGCAACTGCCGATAGATTTATGCTCCAACAGCAAAACAAGAATGAAGGAAGAAAAAATTATTAACATGTTTAAAAATGCTGTTAACATTTATCATTATATGTGTAAATGGTTAAAGGAAGGATCATTTCATTACCTAATGCAAGGACATGAGTCGGTAAAAATGTTTGTGCCAGAAGAATTTGTCTTTTTTAGAGAAAGAATGTATTCTCTTAAATTTGCAACGAAGAGTTTTAAAAGCGGGTCCGCCGCGCCACTTTATGCCAGTTCTTTAGCTTATATGCATCGATATAGATACCTAAATGCAATAAAATCAAGTTTAGTGTATAAGTCACTCAAGAATAAAGTGTCTGCATCTCCTTTCGACTTTGCTGAAACTATGGAAATGGTTCCGGTAAAAACGCGGGAACTTATTGAGTTACAGGAGCCGTTTCAAGAGTTAAGAAAGGCTCAGTTTAATAAATCTTTCGGATAATAATAACTAGTGTCTGAGATGTAGGAGAGCTCAATGTGTTTGATAATGAAAAGCGAAAGAACATATTAGTTTTGCTTAAGAAGTTCCCTATGTTTTTATCACTTCCAACTAAGTGAGTGTGTACTCCAACGCTTCGTTCCTTTTGAGTCTTTGAATATGTTAGCATTTTCATTGGGTATATTCATCATAATACTGGTACAATATTGAAAATGATCTTGTATAATAAAAACAGACATATTTACGTCGTCAGTTATTGTAAAGGCAATTAAGTCAGAATTTCCCTTTCATATGTAATGGTACTATATTTACTACTAGTGACGATTTTACTGATACGCAAACAGTGTAGATTTACGGTGGATCTGGTCCTAATTTCAATTGTTGGTTTTCGCAGAATTCAAATGGACTGTATGATTTTTTTTTCATACAAACATTTACTACAAAAATATTAACAGGAGTTTCATGCAGAATACTGCGTAAAAGTACATGTACTAATATGATCAAAGAATGTTTGTTAAAATGAGAATGTTTTGTCATGTTCTGTAATGTTATAATTGCCTACATTAAAACCCTTGCACATTTTATCTATAGCAGCTGTTATTGATGTAACAACATTTACACATATTTTAATTTTGCGGTTTCGTTAAGATTCCTCTGAAACTTGTTGTATATATTGTATCTTATTTTAATACACGTATCTGATTTGATTTGTAAGGATTGTATCTTACTTTTAACTTCTTTGTTTCAATCTGAGGCAAAGTTTCAATTTAAGAAACAATCTAGTTCTTACTGAGTATTTGCAAACAAATTATAACATGAAAAAATTACCATGCCTCTTTCGAAAATGTGTTAACTTCTAAGATTTGCTTCGCCTATTATTATGAATGTTTTAACTTGTGTTTATAATTGTTTGTGTATTTTTTTAAAAATGAAAGTGAATTAAAAGTACAATTTGAATACTTGATGTTGAGTAATTTTTGTGAATATTTATTATTACTATGTACTCAAAATAGAAAATAAGACTGAATGATATTTTCCAACCATGCAGTTTTATTCATATGCTCACCTGCTTAAAGTCGATATACAAGATACCTTAAAGCGTGAGGATTCATCGAGATGATACTCAGGTATATTATGAGTAAAAGAAGATCCCCTGAACATTGCAATCAAAGAACGATGGTATACATGTACAACAATAGACCTAACAGCAATCAAGTCAACATGAGCATGTTTTATCTTCATCCCTAATAAATTTCTAACATGAACTTGTCGATCTTTGGACAATACCATTAATTGTTCAAATGAGAGCTCAATAAACATTTACTGACTGAATAGCGAGCAGTGCAGATCCGCACGTACTGCTCGTGATGTGCACTGTTCGCAAAGGCGAAATTATGTACCGCCAGTAGGATAAAGGTTTACAAAATATGACAACAGATTTCTAAAATAAAATAACCGAGTGATCTAGAATTTCTCCACAACCATAGTCTGTTCATCACCAGTGTAAACTCTTTTTTCATAAATTTGTTTCCTTTTACCACTGTCTTCGCTCCATATCTAGGATATTTCTTCTATTGTCTTGTTCTTTGTTTCTGGCACAAATTTCTCCGTAAAAAGGAAGAAAAGTCAAAGTAACACAGTAAATGGCAGAAAGGAAAAGTCTCCAAGTCCGCTCTGTAACGTTACAAAAATAAAAAAAACATGTGTAAAACAACGAACATAAATCATAATGACCGAAAATGCATTTGAACTCTCTCAATATATTATTGTCATGCAAACAGGTACTTTCATCTCTGTGAAATATTTTACCGAGCACACACGCCAATGATTTAAAAAAAAATGTATTGTCACTTTTGCAAGTAACAGTGTTTCCAAAATGGCCTAAACTGCTCAAACGAGTTATTTGAAAAGGGTTTAAAAGATTCGACCTGCTGCTGGTGATGATGAATGCAACCAGTATTGAGTGTATACAGAAAAGATGCACAACTTTCCAACAACTAATGACATAGGATGACCCATGGTACACTCAACCTTCTTTTATCCAGCTGGATAACTTGCAAAAGCTCGATGGTACTACTGCTGGTTCTGTAGTTAGTCGAAAAAGCTACCTCATACGAAATAATAAAATTCATTACTGTTGGAATTTTGGTAACCATGTTTTTACGGACTACAAACAAATGAACATTTTGTTTAAATCAAATTGAAATCGATAAGTCTTAATTATACCAACCTGCATATATGGGAAGCAGTAGCCAACTGCAAAGTTTGCGATCCAGTACTCATAGCCGCTGGTCGTGGTCCTTGTGCAAACAGTTCTGACACAATCAGCCAGGATATCGAACCTAAAACAGTATATACTTTGTAGGACCTCAGTACATTTATGATAAATGTTTCTTGTCTTGTCGAACTTATTTCTTAGAATATAATTTTCTAATTCTATTTTCTTTATCATAATCCTGTATGTCTGATAAGACTATTTGACATCACATGTAAGGTCAGTTATGTGTGTAAGTTACAGCAGTTTTATAAGGTTATACTTACCAGAACCAACAGCGAAAATACAACAAACATCAAAGATACAACAATGTTTGCAATCCTCAGCCAGTCAGCAAGATACTACAATATGGAATAAAACCAAATGTTGCTGTAAACGCCTATATCTTTGTGAATATCTGACTCATTGTTATGACCGACAAAACTAGCAAGTCAAGAGAAACGACTTGTATATCAGTATGTATATAACATTACTGTTGACTTCAATCTGCATATTAAAATCCTTCAACTTCGAAACCAGCATATGAAATAATAAACATAGTTTACTGTTTTACTCAACTGTTTCGGCTAAGTGCGTGCTTTAATAAGCACGTGTTTTAATAAGTAGTTGCCAGAACTATGGCATTTAGCTTTTGTATACGGAACTTGGATAAGTACATCTAGTCCTGCAATGTTATTTTGGTGCTAGTTGGATGTGCCATGAGGTCATCACCCTCTCTCTAATGATTTATTGGTCGATCGCGCGATGGTACGATATCATAATCAACCATCTGCGAAATCATAATGGATCAAACATCGCGTATCACAATCGTCAGTTCTCGAACTATCGCAAAAACAAATAGAAGGTAATGGTCCTGCCAAAACACAGTATGTAAGCCTGATTAAAACGTTCATTGTAACATTAAGTATATCATAGAAGGCGACATTATTAGGTCAATAATCCTATGAATAAAAAAAAAACAATACTTATGTTCTTCTAAATTGCAAAAACAATACAAAAAGTTAACAACATACTGTAAGCGAGTGAGTCAAAGTTATAAGAATGCTAAAGATGAACAGTCCACCAAGCCCGCATAGATGTTATGTCCGCCGTCCTTTCCTGTCCATCAGTGGTCATGAAGATCATCGTACCACCTACACCGGAAGTTGCGTGCGCAGCAGATGTGTCCTCCAAACCAGCGTATTTAAAGAGGTTAAATGAGTAATAAAATATCTGTAAAATAATTTCAGGCAATAATAATTATGTGGTCAAAGCATGTTAAAAGCATTGTTGAACAGTGTTCAAGTAGTTTGTCAAACTCTTTGCAGCGAAATACAGTAATACCTGAACCAGACCTATCTCCTAATCCAAAAAGCACAAAATAAGACTCATCGGTGAAAGCATAACAGTAATAAACTGCATTAAAAATATTGCTTCTACCAAAATCCATTTCATGTAGTCCGCACAAATAAGTAACAACTTACCGCATTGATTCCGGACAACTGTTGTGAAAGCTGCATAAGCACACTAATGAGCAACGGCATCCTCAATGATTTCTTTCTGAACAGCCCAAGTATGCTAAGCTTGAACCAAAAATAAAACATTAAAATTTTGTTTTTTGGGGAACACAAGGCTGATTTAAGTGACAATCCTTAAAAGAGAAAGTCATCCCAGTTTTGCTCTTTTTCATAAATTCGAAATACATTTCAGATGTTTGCAATTACCCCGTTAGTCTTTTATGAGATTCTGCTGCTCTAAAACACTTTAAAACAGCAACTAATGAGCCCTGGCGCATTTTAAATGTATTTCGTCAAAGTCTGCATCAGTACCGCTGTAATTTTTACAAGTTTATAACATGCATATACATTGTACATTTGCAAAATTGCTGATGTACTTTCTGTTATTACAAGTACATTTCTTGACTTTTAGGTCTATCATTGAAATAAAGTCAAAGAAAATAGGCCATTGTTATGACAAAGCAGATGGTTTTAAATAAGTACAAAAAAACAAAGTCTAAAAGAAACCCGAACATAAAATATGCCTACAGATTCTTCCGCTTTGTGTGTACGGCTTTCTGCTTTCATTTCTTCTATATCACTGTCCACGTTTGATGTTCCACGTAATGTCTGAAGTGCTGGAGAAAAGAATACAGAACGTGCGTACGATTATTTAAAAAATATCAACATCTCATTTTGCTTACTCAGTAATAGCATACATATGTAAAGGTTGTGACGTTTAAATCATGTATTCACAAGTAGACACTGTACACATGGGAGGTACATGGAGACAATTCTTAACAGCACATCAAAGATAAACTAAAGTAAACATTATGAAACACAGCACTCGCCAACAGCCGGACTTGCACGCAGCAGTTGTAGCCTTAAAATATGAGGAAACACAGAAGACAAGGTGCACCCTGCAGCTAAAAACTAACAGCATAACAAAATACAAAAACAAAGGAAAACACACACGCAACCAAGACACAACACAAAGCACGGAACAAACATGCATATAAGTGGAACACATGTTAAATGAGTTGCTATGTAGAAAAGACATTTTGATATATACTATACTAATTTATTTATTCTCGGTTGCGAAACAGTTCTTTCAAATTAGATTAATCGCTTTCGAGACTCATTCCATGTGAAATCAAACTTTAAAGTAAGAAAACCCTTCCATGTGACCATCACAGTTTATTGAAATACATTCACCAATGGTTTATTGTCATTAAAAAGAAGTATTGTGAAAGTTATAGCTAAATAACATAATTGTATAGAACAGTTTTATCCCTATTGAACATAGGTGAAAAATAAGATATTTGTTTACTGTCCCGGTCATAAAATGATTTTGCGTCTATTGTGTACGATAAACACTAATGAAAGAAATGGTTGAGCATAACCTATATTCCTTTAATGTTCTAAACAGTTTTCATGTTTTTAGAACTTTTCTTGACCGTAATTGTTGGTAATTTTGAACAGTGTTATAGCTTACATAGAAAACAACATAGCTGCTATAGAAATCGGCTACGTGACAGATAGACTTTAGTTATATTATACGTTTTTCTTCTTTTCCTTTCTTGATGTATGGAATTGCTCATGACAAAAAAATTTCAGCTTTTGTTTTCTTGCATATTATGTTTGTATATGTCACTTTTTCTGGTTTGGTGTTCCCTGTTCTTGGTAGGCAACAGAAACCTTGGACTCTCGGGGCAAAATGGCATGGTGAAAATCTGAATGACACAAGGCGCTATGCCAACACCTGAAACAAAGGCATGTTTAACTGTCAAAATATAAGGTCCAGTTCCTTAAAGTAGAATTTAAGGCAATTAATTAGAATATGACCTTTCTAGCTCATCTGAGCACGAAGTGCTAAAGGTGAGTTTTGGTGATCGCCATGTGACCGTCGTCTGTCTGCGTCAGTCATACTTAACCTTGTGTGTGCAATAGAGGCTGAATTTTTCAATGGATCTTCATGAAACTTAGTCAGACTGACTATCATGGATAAAAAAACTAGGTCATGAGGTCAAATCATAGAAAAACCTTGTGTATGCAATAAAGGTTGCATTTTGCCTTGGATTTTCATGAAACTTGGTTAGTATGATTGTTTTGTGAAATCCAGGTCGAATTTGAATCTGGGTCATCTTGTGTCAACAGCTAGGTCACGGGGTCAAATCATAGAAAAACCTTGTGTATGCAATAGAGGTTGCGTTTTTCATTAAATATTCATGATACTTGGCAAGTATGATTGCCTTGATAAGATCTAGACCGAGTTTGAATATAGGTCATCTGGGGTAAAATAAACTAGGTCACGGAGTCAAATCATAGAAAAACCTTGTGTATGCAATAGAGGTCGCATTTTTCATTGGATCTTTATGAAACTTAGTTAGAATGACTATCTTGAAACTCTATGAAATTTAGTCAGAATGATTATCTCGACGCAATCAAGATGAAGTTTGAATATGGAACATCTGGGGTCAAAAACTAGGTCACGGGGTCAAATCATACAAAAACCTTGTTTACGCAATATAGGTTGCAGTTTTCATTGTATCTTCATAAACTTGGTCAGTATGATTATCTTGATGAAATTAAGATCGTGTTTGAATATGGGGAATCTTAGGTCAAAACTAGGTCACCCGGTCAAAAACCTTGTGTATGCCATACAGGCAACATTTACAAACCAACCATCATGTAAATTGTCAGCAGAACTTTGTCTTGTCAAGGTCAAACAGAATGTTTGTGTTTATGATATATAGTTAAGGGTTGAGTTAAAGTTTGGTCACATATTGCCATAAGTAGGTCTCAGGTGAGCGAAATAGGGCCATCTTGACCCTCTTGTTTAATTGATAAGCTAAAATTGCGTGTATTACGAGTATATTGTATGGTATAATAGCTTTCTGCTTATCTCCTCTCATTTGCTTTCTATCCCCAGGTTAATAAGTCTTCTACCAATATGCAGTGATGACATCTGTTTTAAGCAGAGTGCTACTCTAAAACAGCTTTGGCTATAGAAAACAAACCTAGCAATAAATTCCAGTAGTCCGAATTCCCGAGTAGTTCTGGAAATCCAAGCACCTGTGACACAAGCACACACCTAGCTGATGCAAAGTACCTCGGATACTTAAGGTGGATATCTCCGAAAGATACATCGGGGTGAGGCCCGTGAATAAACCTGCAAATATATGCATGAACGATTGTTTAAGACTAAGTAAGAGACTAATATAAGGCGCCCTGTCGCTAGGGATTTATAAAATCTTTAAGCTCTACAATCATGTAATGTTGTTAAATGTATTCATTTTATTCTTAAAGTCCACATTTGAAATCATTGTCTAAACAAGAGACTGATTAACAGCATGACACACAAATTGAGATTATCTTGTTTTACTTTATATCAACAAAGAGTACACCATGAAGAAGAATATTCGCAGTATACAAAATTTAAATACCAACCGAGTGTAACTTTCAGCAAGAAATCCAACGCAATATACAATGTACGAACTAAACGTTCACCAATAATCCGATCAGTACACAGAAGAATGACCCCCCCCCCCCCAAAAAATTTGAGAAGGTACACACTGTCACGAGCCTATATGAATAAGCAAATATATTCGCATGATAAACGGAGTGAGAAAAACTTATCAGAATAAACCGAAAACGAATAACTGACCACTTTTGTGTCGACTGTCATAGTCATTTACGCAAGTACAAACTAAGAATATCACTACAGCACATAATACCGGTAGAGAACAACTTGCTAATCGATATATGGAATAAGAATAACTCACCTCATGATATACCAACTAAGAGCCTACCAACGATAATCATCTCGTACGACCCGGATGTTCTACTGAGATACATCATCACGCACGCTGCTATTCCAATGATGTTGTTGATAATCATACCAAATTTCCTGAAAATATTTTTTTCCCTTATCTACAAACGACAACTTCAAAGAGCGCTACATAGACTGTGTAACAAAAGAATGAAAGTAGGAAAGGAAAGTATATACAATTCGACAAGTACATAGTGGTTATTTATACAGATCACAGAAGAACGTGTACCTTCCGAAAAAATCCGCCCACCAACCATACCACACCACCAACAGCAAAAATAGCAACAATCAATGCATGCAGGGATGTTATTGTTACATCAGACATGTGTTTTCCTGGCCGGTCGTAGTAAGTGGAGTTCATGAAACTCTT
>JAUMHA010388124.1:0-11998 GCA_032359765.1 Saxidomus gigantea
TCTGAACAATGCAGAAAACCTAACCCGATCTGTTTCATGGTATGACGCTTGGAAATACATGCAAACAAACTTTCTAGCTGAGTGTGGGGCAGTTTAAGGCACTCTAACATTAAAGCCTCGAGATTCGGCATGTCCTGAATAATGTTTAAACTTTTAACGGGAGTTAAAATCATTGTTTCTTTCCTTTGACCGTATCTTCTTAGGTCTTTGCACAGTGATATACAAGTTAATGTTTCTGCTGATTCACTAAGAATATAAATAAGCTCCTCTTCCTCGAGATATCCAACAATTTCTAGTCTTTCTAATGTCCTCACCTGTTGAAGATTGTATCGTTTTACATAAAGAGAAATTCCTCCCATGACTTGACAATCGTACATTTTTATAGATTTTAACACTTTTGTGTTCATCCCTATTAATGTCTTCATACTTTCCTGAACATTTTGATTTTGACAATCGCTGTCAATGAAAATATCTTCAAGGTGAATTTGTATATCTTGTACATTAGGGAAATGTTCTTCAACACAACTTATGTACATGCCCTGGAGCCATTTCATTTGCTTATAATGTGACTCCCACTCTATTGCAGTACCGATGCTGCATCTAAAGCTTAGAGTTAACGAATCATTAGCAATCACACCTCTTAACTGATTTGAAATACAACTTAGCATATTTGGACGCAGGCCACTGAGGAAAATAATGACATTTGACATCTCAAGAATATTTTCTACAGATTTGCACATTATAGAAAATTTCTCCGCGCACTTTTCCTCGGACAACGTTGCAAGGTATAGTGCACAGAAATATTCTTGAAATGTTTTATGAATGAAACTGAACGTTGACACGTGTTTAGAGACATAAGAATGTATTCGGCTCTCAGTCAAGAGTCCAACTTGCAGACAAATCTGTAATTGTTCTTTCGAAAGACAGTCTTCTGTCATTGATCTTCGACACACGAGACTGGATTCCTTTATTTCGTTGGTCAAAGCTTTAAATGCAAAATTTCCTAAGTAAACAAGTAGAGAATAGTTATACTTCATATTAGCATGTTCTCGTAGGTAATCAACTGTATCTAACTGAAACCCTATGTTATCCTCTGGTGCTGATGTAAGAGAGGAACCTTGTATCTTCGTCTTTCCGCGCTCTAAAATGAATTCTACAATGTTGCTGTATATCTGGCATTTACTCGTACCCAGTGGTCGGTCATCGTGCCACAGGCATATCATCTGAATGAGCAGCACTGGTGTATATGTTAATTCAGTGATACCCTTTTCTACTGTTTCCTTTATAAAATCATCAAATGGCTTTTCTCCCTTCTTAACAGTATCCAGTATGGAAATTACCTTTTCTGCCAACTTGAGGACACTCGTTTTATCATGCTCAGCTAATTCTACATACTTGTCGATCCTAAAATTGCTTAGCTCTGCGTTATGAATTTTCCATGGTCTAGAGGTATAGAGGACTTTCCACTTTTTTCTAGATCTTAGATGAGGTATGGGAGACATTTTGCGGCATTGCGCCCCTTTCGGATGTGACCATTCGTCTAATCCATCCAAAAGTACAAGGCACTTTTCATGGTGGAAAAGTCGTTCCATAAAATCCTTATTATATCTCCTTGACAAGCATCCAACAATCTGATTTTCGATCATGTCATCAACATTGCACTCGTCTTGTACTTCCGCCAACGACACCAAAAAAAGGAATTCAAATTGTTTCAGGACTTCTATTGATGTTTCCGCTAAACCATCCGGTTGTTTACCATCTTGGTGTTGGCTATAACACCACACGGCGCATAAACGTTTCATGAAGGTAGTTTTTCCAGTCCCTGCTTGCGCAACAATATATATATATCGACTTTCTTCTGTGAACAGCTCTTTGTATGAATTTATTGACTTTCGGGACTCGGATGCCCGTCTCAAGTCGACAGACTCCATTCTTCTCTGAACATAAAAGTCGAGAATCGGAGCGTCATTTTGAGGCACGAGTGGTGAGACACGGATACTGCTGTGAACATCATGGTAGAAAGTAACCAGGTCTTCCTTTAACTCTGTAATTAAAATATTCAAAATGAATGATACACAGCAAAATTGATGACATTCCATCCATTGGTTCATGAGAAAATGCCGTTTAAATTGTGTTTACTAACAGTGGCTCATGCGTGCACTGGATCGAAACCGTTTCCTATTTTGTGAAAGGGGACAATGCAAGGATGATACCGAGTACTAGTAAGTAGTGCTACATGTAGTATCTGAGGAGACGCTATTGAGGTGAAAACGTTGACGAGCTCAACGTGTTCTATTTATATAATGCCGTGCACAATAACCAAGCATTATGTAAATAATATTACATAGCCTATAAGACGAAGATCAACATGAATTATAATCATTGTTCTTTTAAACACATGCCATTCAGGGCAAACAAATTAAGGACATTTCATATTCCCGAGGTTATGAGTGTCATTTCGTCAAAGAAAATACATGCTAGCCTGTCCATAAAACTTGAATCAATATCAACTCTATTGTTCAATAACACTGCTAGCAATTGTAGGATAGTTCACCATGTTCACAAGAAAATATCTTTATGGAAGAAAAGGACACATAGAGTTACCTATTTGTACTGTATCTACAATTATAAATATAATCTGACTAAATGATATTCAATATTAAAAAGATAACGACTATTTTACTGATTGTGGATACCTATTTATGTAATTGTATGCACACATCTCACACAATGATTATAATAATTATTTTAAATGTATACCTGCTTTACGTTGTTCATATTCATCATTGCTGTACGAGCCATGTTTCTGAAAGTTTTTAATTTCCTGAATTGCGGTTCGTCTTGCGTTTTCAATGTCTTCCAATACCTCTTCCCTAGCTGTTAAAATGTCACTTAGATATTTGCTTTCTTTGGCTACTCTTTTCGCTAATATGTCTTTAATATTTTGCAAATACTCATCTTTTCTTTCCTTAAACTCTTCAAGATGAAACTTGATGTTTTCGTTTATCGTGTCTTGTAAAAGTTTGGTGACGTCTTCCGTGCATATGACAAGGTCATTGGCTTTTAGCTGTAAGTGAAATACAAGCTTAGGGTAACACGAATGGAAGAATGGTGTTAGGTACATTTTGGATAATAGTAAGTGACACATGCTAAGTACATTGTATTTAGCGTGCGGGCAGTTCGAAAAACCCCAAGATCTATTTTCGTTTTTAAACTCGATAAAATACCGATAATGATTTGGTGTACAGCTTGTCACATATTGTAAGGTATTTCAAATACATTATTGACATAGTCTTCAAAGATTCGTTTGTTATAATGATAAAAATCTTTACTTTTTTAATTAGGAAGGTGACTTTGATAAGTAATAATATTGAACTTAATGTACCTTTTTCAGTTTTATAACAGCTTCCTTTGATTCATGTACAAGGTCATCTGACGACGTCAAAAATAAAATCATCTTATCCAAGTACTCGTTCATAGTAGCCTCTTCTACAGAGAAGTCCGAACAATGTCTAAGCTGTCTTCCAATGCCCCGTACCTTAAAATACAGCCATGCTTATCATGTATTCCCGTTATGGAACTAATCATAGGTGCAACAGCTTTACATAAATAAATTATTTACAATTGATGGAGATGCAACCACAAATGCTTTCCTTTCGTGTCTTGAACTCATGAACTGAAATTATTTTAACGGCACACAGACTCATATGAATGTAACACTATTAATTGTTCTTCTGTATAAACAGCAATGAAGGACGTAGGACCAAACGGGACACATTCTGGTAAGGTGAGTGATTTTACATTCAAAATTATTTTGAATTCACATAACTGCTCTTTACTAAAACACTTTGAAAAAATATAATAAAGTTATACCTCATTTAGTTCTTTTTTTGAGATTATACTGTCAAATCTCTTTAGGTTAGACATAACGCTCAACAGTCCATTCAAATCAGTTTCAGCGATCGAAGACGTTTCTAAATATCCATCAGGTGGCATATAACACTTTGCTATCTCCCAAGGACACTGGAACCATTTCTCTGCATGTGTATTTTTCCATGACGGATTGCGAAACGAGTGACCCCTGATAATTGCATCCTGAAGCAAGTGACAGATGCCATTTGGACAGGGTCTGGCGATCCATTTTTCTTTATCATGAGTCAAACATTTCCCAGCTCGAACTGTACAAAAACCTTTTGTCCCACATTTCAATATGTTTCCCGTTTGGCATTTGGTGCAAAATTCACTTCTCTCGATTTGCACTGGTGAAAGAACCCCACGTAGTGATTCTTTATGGAACTCCTCGATCACTTTTGTCACTAGACGAAGCACACCTTCCCGTGTAATACACAACCCAAGGGACGACTTCACCCAGTTTTGAAATTTCTTGTCTCTTAACTTTTCAACGTATTCAGCCATTGTCCTGGCGTCGTACAAACTCCTAAGTCATGTGACAGCAAATATCTGTTTTTGAATATGCTTCTGAAACAAATTAAATTAGAGAAGCTTAATGGAAAAACAACATTACCTGTACAATCAAATGCCACACTTGAACTGATGCTGATTTTAATCCGTGTTCACCCACGAACTCGTCGACCGGTCGCCTGGACCCCAAAGCGCTACATGGCAAGTAGAGAACACTTTTGTCTGTTCCTTTCTTACAATAAGACAACATTCTTAAGGCGAATGTTTAAAAGACATAAGTTGCAAGGAATCAAATATTGAGTGTTGGCATGATAATACCATCGTACAACGTTTGTATATAAACATGCATTTTCGAGTAAAGAAGTGTCCGGTTGTAATTTAAGGCTTGTTTCGCTATATGTGTCATGCATTTTATTCTTTAGATAGTAGTTTGATATAAAAGGCTTGCGATCTATTATTAAACGGAAGTATATGAAACCTTCCTAAATACACGTAAGTTTAGAGGCCATTATAGATGGGTCAATTGATATAATAGTAAAGGAAGAAATATATAACACTTTAAGAGATGCTACTTAAAATTTGTTGAATAAACATTGTTTAAGATACTGAAGTAGGTGGAGAACTAATTAAAGCGTGCTTGATTTCCATTAATTGAAAACTATTCGGTAATATAGTAAGTGATAAACTGCGTTTTTCCTATCTCTTACTTTTGTTTTTCCATACACAGACCTGAGTTCGATTTAAGTTGCTCATCTGAGCAACCAATAACATTATGATTAATGTGACATTGTGTTGCATCATAGTACTGTAGTACTAAATATTATTCAATATTACTAAATATAATTATTACTGTGGTAATCTCACGTGCCCATTTTCTCATCACCAGCTACTGTCTTAGAGTTTTTAATGACTCCTCTTACATTTATCCATGTCGTCCGATTATAATATTGAAACCCGGCTCTAGGATTGCCTAAAAATAGTAAGATATAATAAGACGTTTCGTGATTGGTTGGAAATGTTTAGTTTTCAAATGCAGTAAACTTATAGGTCAGTTTGGATAAGTTGATAGTGAGGTCATGTTATGGTTACATATTTTAGACACTGAAAACAGGGGAAACAACCATTTACGACAATGTTATATTTGAATTAAATCTGATCACTATGCAGAGGAAAAAATATCTCAGTGGTTAGCGTAGAAGACTGTTAGATGGCATTCCTGTTACTCGGCCGGTTCGAATCCCACGAAGTGAAGTATGTTTAAGTTTGGCATTTTTTTTATTTGTTTGCAACTCGAGACGTGTTCATGACATAGTACATGATATAATCGTGCAAAATACATGTTCGTGATTTTTGTATACTTGACAAGTGTATGCAAGGATTTCATTCATGTCTGATTGATATCTTAGCGATGGCTTCAGAAAAAACATGTTCATAATTCATAAAGAAAATAAAATACAAAAAAAACATAATAATTATATAAAATATATCTCAAATCTTTTTTCGAAGTAAAATGTAGGTATTAGTTAATTATATAATTAAAAAAATATTGTTATGTAAATGACTCGAACCCTTACCATTGTCATGATAATCCAACACTAAAGAGGTACACACAATTAATAGATGTATTCATCTGCTATATTGTGTTTGGTGTATAGTGATAACTAAATGATAATCGGTTTGTATTGCTCTACCTACAGGGATAAATGATTTTGTAAAAAACTAAAATACTATGTCTTTTAAAGACCTCATAATCTAACCAGACTCAGGGGGTTGTTGTCTGTAGTAAGAAATTGTGAAAGAAATTGGTTGGTTATGCAATGTTATCTAAAACAGTATCATTTGATGTCTAACATATTAATTTTACCAAAATTCGTTACTTCGTTGGTCAAAACGATACTAAGGTATGATTCAGTGTCATTTTATGACCAGGGTGTATACAATGAAATATTATAGAGTAATAGTAATGGCCTAATTGCAGTGTAATACATAGTCCCCTACCAGTTATTTGCACTTCCTCTAAATGCCCCAATAGTTATCTCTTAGAATTATACCCTTAACGATAAAGGTTAAGAAACGGAGATAATTGAAAATGTAGTATTATATTTGAAGTTTTAATAAATTAAATATGCTTTGTACAAGGTAAGACCATTTTATATAAACGAAGATAATTTTAAAAATTGGCAAGGAACAGTTATAGTTCTTTGATATCACAAAGTCACTCAATATCCTCTATCTTTGTACGCAGTTTGAATAAATTCCCTTCACTTTTGCAGTTATACTAAGTGGAAAAATAAAGGGAGATACACAACATGTAATTCAAAACCCAGTACACTCTCTCGTTAATGCCTTCTATCTTTGTAAGAAGTTTGAATAAATTCCATTTCATACTTAACGAGTTGTGCTCCGTACAGAAATATACAAATACATGTGATTAACTATTTCGTTTGCCACAGCAATCGCATTTTTGTCTCACAAAATAGTAAAATGATGTCATATGCCGTCTCTATCGACATGTCATGGCTAAAGATGCTACTTTGTACACTTTTTGAGATATCACAGGATGCTTGTTGTATGTGTTTTTTAATATTTCTGTTGCCATAGCAACCACATTTTTGTCTGACTATTTGAATTAATTTTGTCTGAATATTGAAAGTTTCAAAGTTTTAAAATGGTAACATTAACAGAAGGACACATATCTTCAAACAATTTGGTCTAATCTGGATCTTTAAAACTACCATACCATCATACAACCAATTAATTGATGCACAGCTATCGTGTAGCTTAACTATGGCGAGATTTGAAAATCATTACATGTTAAACAAGAACAATCATACACCTGAGAGCTTATAAAATGTTTTTTACGTTATATTATTTTATAAAATTTGCATACGAGTCATATATCATATAGCGTATCATATTTAGATGCTATAATACAATTAAGCTTATAGAACGACTTTATAAAGTAGATTCCGGTAATCGAAAACCGATTTTTGTAGATTCCGGTAAAAAAGTCGATTCCTGTAGATTTCGGTAATAAAGTCGATTCCGGCACCCGTGTAACCGCGTCATTGTACTCTCCTGAATGAATTTGAAAACTTGCAGCAGTTACATCAAATATGCAATGTATACCTTAACTATATATTTAAACACCTAAAATGGCGTATTCAGTGACATTTTGGACCAAAATACAGAATATTTAATAAAACACTAGTAAAAGATACGTGAGCAATAACTACATCACTTTGTTTTCGGCTGGAAATTATTTATATGATGTAGGAAGCCATATTAAAGCGAATCAAGCACAGGCAAAGATAATTTTAATCTTATCATTCAAATTAATCCGCCATTTAATTGCATGGAAATATTTGAGATTTAAAGTCTTTAACAATGATACATTTGAGATCAAATATTGTCGAGTCACCGCAAAACAGACTTAGTTGTGATTGATGAAACATAGCTTTTTTATATATACGAACCGATATTCAAACGTTTGAATATTTACCTTTAAAATAATGCATATATGTACACTGTCAAAATGAACGTACATAGCACAAATCTACAGATGTCGACGCCGGTTAAAGAACTAGTTTGAAGTATAGCAATACGTATGTCTCAAAATAAAAATAAATGTCGCTTAACGCGTGTAGACTAATTAAGGATATACTTTCGAAGTTTATTTCTTCTGGTTATATGAACTCGCGGTCACGTGAGCCAAACGGGATGGACTAGTGACTGTTATTGACAACAAATGTGTAAATAATACTAACTTAGGCTAGTAACTATTATTAACAACAATGTGTACAAATAATACTGGCTAGAGTACACAGATCTTACTTATAATACTATATCATTATATGTGTTTAGATAATATGTCTCATTTTATAGATACCACAACTTTAGATGTTTGTTTGTTAATCTATACGCCTTTAATGCAATGTATTTTGAAGGCTTATTACTGTTTCTAAGTGCCAGATCGTCTGCAAACGTGTCAGTCAGTAGGATTTGTGTCTGCTTAACATCTCCTGAACCCATTGAAGGATTTTGAAGCGACTTTGGTCAAATGTTGTGCACATCAAATGCATGTGTAATATGAGCAGACTTTCTGTGCTGTGCTTTTAGCTCTTGAATGATTCAATATCATTCAGTGTGCTGTAATTTTCTTCCATTTCACAGTTGCGGTTACAGACTTAACAGGGAAGGTAAAGCCAACCAATATAGAACATGTTTCAATTCAGTTTTTTGATTGTTTTCCTTGTCACGTAAGACGTTTATTATTATTCACATGAATAAAAAGAGTTTTATTACTTTTACGATTTCTTTTAACTTAAACTATTAGAATTTTGAGTGTTCAAACTTCCGTCCAGTAAGAGATGTTCATTGTTTGAAACTGTTTCCTTTTTTTTTTTTTTAAACAACTCTTAATTCTTTATTTTATTCCCTGAGGAATATTTAAATTAATTTATTATGTCCTTATTTGTTATATGAAACCACTTTGTACAAGGAAAAAAGATCTTGACAACCTCTCCGTTAACGTTTAGTCCTCTTAGTGATTTTCCTTTGTCTAACGCTTCGTATTGGACTAGGGACCGATTCATTTTTAGAAGCCACTTAATTGACAATGAAGACAGACACAATGGCCAGTGTCACACACTCACAATCGTAATAAACGTAAAAAGAGAGCAAATGGACAATAGACAATGAGGTAGATGTAAGCACCATTAACGGATGGCAAAACAAATGCATTACAGAGACATTAATGTATGAGAAAAGACAACAATTAATAAAATTCCTGTAGCTTGTATAAAATAAGTCTACAACAATGTGTAAACTTTTGTGGGTTTAAGTTGTACGTAACTCTAGTGAAAGAAAAAACAGACAACTGTATATGCAGCAAAACATTTAACGATAGTCAGTCCAATACATTCCTACAAATGGTCAATGAAGCGAATAATTAAACGATAGTCAGTCCAATACATTCCTACAAATGGTTAACGAAGCGAATCATTCAACGAAAGAAAGACGTTAGACAAAGACCTAGATAAGAAAGTGAAAGTGTAACTTTATACATTAATAGTAAGATTTGCGTGTCTGCGTAGAAAAATATAAGTTGAAAATAAGTCAATAAGGCTTATCAAAATATATCGAGGGACATGATTAAGACATGATTCCGTGTAGATTTCAAGTACACATTAAAATGAAAAGGTAAAATGTTAAATGTTGAATTTTATCTTCAGGAATGATGTATGCATTTGTGAAATGTTGAAGGTAAACAACGTTGGTGAACCGTGTCCGCACTCTAAACGTAAAATAATACAATAACAATACCGAGAAGAACGTGTATGTAGCAGTTCGTGCATTTTTGTTTTTGTATACTGGTGGCAATATAGAAACATCCTTACGGTTCGGGCAATAATTATGGAACCACAGTCCAAGCATGTACAAACCTCACAGAGGACAGGTAATATTGCTTTGTAACACTATGCGAAATGATGCGAGCCTTGACTGTGACCTTCACCTCAGTAGAAGTTTCAACATGTTGTTCGTCCATCATCAAATTTAGGATGGCAGTTGTGTTTCCCCCTCCATCACAACTGTGAAGCTAGACATGTGCGAGCCAATAACGTGTCAGGTCTTCTATTCGATACTCATTTTTCCTGCTATACAGATTTGCGAGTCAACTACAAACTTTAAGTTAATAACGTTACTTACTTGTGTCCACAATGCATTCAATTAATCTTCATACCAGATCCTGTCTGGATGCAGACAACAAACACTTATGACTAAATGTCAATGTTTTGAGCAGCTCATTGAAATGATTTCATCAAACTCATAAACAACAATAAATTATCACTTCCTGTCGGTAAATAATAAAGATATTTATACTGTTTATCTTTACATTCATCAGTAAATAAAGATTCGCACGTAGCGCATTTAAACTAAAATACTCAGTGTAAGTACTTATTACTATCCAAGAAGTAGAATGTAACCACAAAATCTTTTTTCTGTTTAATGATATTACCGTATTTCAACCGGAAGAGTTTTAAGATTTGCACTTTGAACGTTTATATAGCGTCTTAAACTTGGGGGTGATTAAGAGTGACTTATATGAAAACAAATACATGTACGTGCATGGTAAAACATGTTCAGTGTATAACATACACGATTCACGAAATATGTTGCATTTTAAAGATAGTCGGTCATAGGCAATATTGGGCCCTAATATAACGGGTCCGGTAATCGAGTTCATCTTGTTTCGGACAGACAGCATAATTTGTATGCACAGCAATGACAAGAGTTATTGCATCAAGTATTATTTACCAAAACTCAAAAAGCAATAAATTCCTATAACGTGATGCAACTGCGAATTTAATACATAGTTTAGGCGGGTACAAAAACAAATATTATGTTAATCTGTAATGTCGTGCATAACTAATGGTATCTTTTCAAACGTTCCTTCGTCGCCATTTTTGTTTTTCCTTTACACAGCCGAATTTTGTATAATAGTATATATTAAATTGTAATTTTTCTGAACTCCTGGAGCAAAACTAAAGACCAATACGACCCACAGCCTTTGAACTTCATCAGATGATTGGTTATTTTATGCAGATGTTCCCCTTTTAGTTTTGGAGTCTGTAGGTTTACAGCGGTTTACAGTCTGTTCAGTAACTGGCGATCTATATGACCCGCAGCTTCATTGAGCTTGTTGCAATTGTGGTATCTTCTTTACTTTGGCGTCAGTCCCAAACACATCATTTATTTAATCTAAATTCTGCGTAGTTATCAAAAAAATCAACAATAAGTTGCGTGTTAATACATTTTCGTTCCGTATTTTTATTTATCTCTCTTATATTCACTTCCTTTTAAAACGTGTATCCTTTAAGACTTAGTGTAGATCAGGTGAGCAACAATGCCATATGTTAGAAAATATATGAACAATGTAGGGGTAGTGTGTACAACAGAAACGAGAATGATCAAACAAATCAAATTTTCACCAAACGATCTGATTTTAAAAACTTTGTAAAGGTTTGATTCGTCTCCAGATAAAGCTTAAATATTGTGATGTAGCTCGTTAATCCCAAAAATCGATGACGACGTTTCATTTACATACCGGAAGTTTTCACAGTACGCTGTCAAAATAAAATTCATAAAAACTGTATGCAATGAGCGTTTTTAGGTAAGAAGACCTAATTTTGTATAAATTGATATATAAAACATGGAATGTCATGGATGTATATCATTTCCAACTGCTTGTAACTTTCTTTCATCTTGAGAGTCTCAAATTTATCTTCTGCCTTTCGAAATTAAGACTGATGTAAGAGTAAAAATCACTCAATACCATTTAATCCGATGGAAATTTGTCTGGAGGAGATTTTTACTGATGCACCGGTTACTGATCTTGTATGTACACATGTTAATTTGAGGCTAAATAGCGCACACTGCATGGAATTTCAGAAGTTTTGATGGTTGCAGGATATTGTTGAAATGACAATCAATATAATCAAGTAACAAACCAAAAAATGATTTTGCAACTTTTTTATCATGTTTACTGCGTCAGGAAGCTTACTATTAAAACGAA
>JAUMHA010388146.1:0-11997 GCA_032359765.1 Saxidomus gigantea
CAGGAATAACTGCAACAGATCCGTAAGTTTGCACTTCTCTTACAACGTAAAGCATACATATGATCACTAAATTCATATATTAAGACTGCCTGAAAGCTACCTTTGTATGGTCTGTTTTATGCGCCATCTAGACTGTTAAGTACGGGAAAACGTATGCTTGTTAGAACTTTTCCTGGACAAACTTTGACGTTGCATAATGATGACGGTGACAATATGACCTTTTTAATAATACTATATTGTTTTCATGCGACTTGGTATGGTTTTGTTTAGACATGTTTTGTGACTGGCTGCATTGCGTATGGTTTCATTTGTGACGGGTCCTTCAATGATAGGTTTTCGTTTTCCATATTTTTCTCATCTAAATTTTTATGGTATGTATGCAGTTGTCTTCATTCCGATCAACGATGTCAAATAGGTAGGTAGGTTGATAGATCCCCGCTCAACCCCTAAAAGAGCCAGTTCCTCCAAAGACTCTCACTTGGGGAGAGGACATCTGTAATTCAAATAGGTAGCTATTCTAACGTAACACACGAGTAGGTGAATTTCATTATTGAACAATATTTTACAGGACAGAATGCTATGAAAGTTTGCAAAGAAACGACGAGGCTGTTACTCCATATGCAGAATTATCTCGTTCATGTAAGTATATGTCACTGCATATTTATGATATCAATCATTCTAGATTTTCAAATGTTATTTAACGTAAAATATGGAGTTAGTATCTTGAGACTTAATCGATGAAATTTTTTTGCTAGCAAATGTTTGTCACTTGCAGTGCTTTTGTTTGTTAATTACAATAGTTCAGATTAATTCGAAGCAAAGATATGGACATTATCCAAAAGAGGACTAGTCTACTCCAATTCTGAATTAAATTTTTTTTATCTATTTCAGCTCCAGTTGCATCTTGTAGCTTCACCTATGAAAATTTGGAACTGAAAAAGATGTCGAAGTGACCGGGGGCCGAAGTGACTGTGTCTACTGATCATGAAATGAATTCTAACAAACTATTGACGTTTAACTAAACAAATATTAGCTTAGAATGACCAAAGTCAATATGTTCATAATATCCTTTGTTCAACAGAAAATATAAACCTTTTCTTCAGTGATTTTCGTCAGACGAAAAGCAGTTTGAAAGACAGCTGCTGTAAACTGGATATGTATTTGGGCCAACAGAAATTAATGAATGAGAGTCGAGCATATACTAGACATTGACAAAACTCTCGCCGTGTTTTACTTACCATCTTCTTCTACCAAAAACCTAAAATAGCTCTTGGGCTCTACACACTGATGCACGAGTAAAAATAATTCTTTCAATTCCAACGCCATCTAATACACAATGTGCATAATTCCAACGATTTCGACAAACCGTTTTTTTATCTTTTAATAAAAGGATAAGCTGTGATAGACAGTTCCAAAATAACTGTTAAAAAACTATAACATTCAGACCAAATAACACTATGTTTGATCATATAGCTTATCACAAGCTTCTGCAACCTAAATTCTAAAATAATCGTTGGAACGAGTGAAGAATGATTATACTTGACCTTGCACGCTGTTTGTTATGTTTGATCCTTTAAAGTTCTTAAAGGTTTTTAATTCTTTTAACTCGACATTGATTCCTAAAGAATAGTTTGGTGTCCGCGTTCCGTTCAAAGGTCGTACTACATTTACTTCTTGTAAGACGTACCTCGTGCGGAGCCAGTACGCTGTTTACAATAATTCTCTAATCAAAAGTTCTGCTGTTTTATAGAACTAGTTTGAAAATGTATAACAGTAAACTCCATATATAACGATTTCGGGTATAAGAAACAAATTTTCTGGTATTATTCAATATGCAATGCAATTTGTACCTTGGTGCAATGATAGAGCGTCCACTTTGAGATGAAGAGGTACTGGATTCTATTCCCAAATGTAGTTTTTTTTAATGTTTTATATATTTGTTTTTAGTAATTTAATTAGGATTCAAAAAAAATTTATATCATTTTGTAAGATATGAGAACTTTGTCTTAATTTTCCTTAATCTTATCACGCTTTACAATTACTTGAAAATACAAAATCTGACCTTGATACTTTTTAAGATTCAACCTGTGATCCCAAACAGTAGACTTTAAAACAGATTCGTTTCCTTTTTATGCATTGCAACACTTTTGCAATTTTAATTATGTGATATGAATAGGTATTAAATTGAATACCCTATTTCTTGGCATTATTGCATATTTTTATTACATGTACAGGTGTTAAACTTGAAGCATTTTGATACACGTTTTGTATCTCTAGATTGTCTGCAATATATTTTGGAAACTACAGCAAAATAACAGATATACATAAATACTTGCAACCATAACCATTTCAACTGTATAGAGTACTTTAATATATGACCTGTTTTTCTAAAGTTGGATGGGGAACGAATAACTATATGCATTCTTTTATCAAACGGTGAAATAGGCCTACTATGGTACATGTATAAGTAATGGTTGTACAAAATATTGTTACGCTTTTGTCTAAGTATAATGCTTTGTTTGAAATCTATTTGCAAGGTTAGTAGAGGATGGCTTTAACCGGTAACGGGAATAATAAATGGGGGCCAAAAATAAAACATGTTCTTTTTTTGTTTAGAGTCGCTAACATAAAATTTGATATTTTCATGAAAGTGTGTTATCAATATAATAACTAGGAACTTTTAAGCGATAACATTATCAATGAAAATTCTTCCTGTTTTTAATTTTAACCCTCTCACTTTCTTGATTTTATGTTTTGAAGACAGCACCATACATTTTGTTGCTGAAGCATGTAAAGACATATTATTCTGTACGCTCCATCTATCTAAATTAAATTGTTCATGCCAAAGTATCAGGAAAGGGCTATTTCCGGGATTACAACACGAAAAGACGTTGATTTGGCGGAAGATAACAACAGAAAGAGTATACGATATCACACCTCTTTTTTAAAAGTATCTAATTGAAATATTTTTTATACTAAATTCGGATGATTAATGTTGCATTATAATTATAACTAAAACCACAATTTGTCATTTACAGTTTAGAATCATTAATATTATTATTTCGCCCCCTAAGAGGTATAAGGTGCTACAATGTATCTGCATTTTACATACTTCTGAGAAAATTGATTTAAAAGGTTTGGGAAATCAGGACAGTAAGTTACAGATAAATACTTTTTCAAATATAAGGTTTTATATTTAAGCCTTACATATCACCCACCTTTTGCATTAAAAAATCTGTAGTTCAATAGTAATGATCAATAACGTAAATAGCTTCTTTTGCCGTTTACAGTTTTTCAATATTCTTTTAGAATAAGGAGTTATCTGACATATAGTCCTGTCTATTCTATGGGAAATATACTAAATATACCAACGAATTGGAAAAAAGGTGCCTTTTGAAACAATAAAGCCTTGTATTTTACAAAACGTGGGCATATACAGTGTTTTACTGTTCTACATCTGTTTATACACAATGTTTGCACTTTTTACTCGGAGTTGTCTGGAATGTTGTCTTTACTCTTTTTGCTGACTGGTAAAATCCGTGTAAATCTTCTGGAATTATTCCCTTCCAGATGTTTTTCGTTTTGGTGTTTGTTTTGTTATCAAGTCACACATAAAACATCCTGTCTTTCATAATATGGAAGATTGTAGTATATTTCAAATATTTCCTTTCCTTCACTCTCAGTAAATTTGTGTTACATTTAAATCTGCATCTTTCGCGAATTTGTTCTTGGACACATTTCCCATCTATTTTCTTTTCAGCTTTGGATACATACACCTGGAGATCACGTACGCCTTCTCTTGACATTTTAATCTCATTCGATGAAAACAAATGATTTAACCTATCATTGTGTACTTTTCTTGTATTGGCCTTAATTGTTTGTAGTGTTCTACTCAAACGCAAAGCTTTGTTGACGTTTGAGGTTGTTTTCTCGGCCTCTTTTCTTTCAGTGTTTTAATGGTTTTCTTCAGTTTTTCAAGTAACAAACTTCCCTTAGACTTCCTTTGATATGTTCTCTGCTTAGATGTACAAGTGGTGGGCTTTTTCTTCTTTGGAACAATTTCTCTTTCTTGTGACTTTCATCATTTCCTACACCTTTGAGTCACTTGCATTGGCCATGTCTCTATCTGGGTTGAAGGACTCATCCTGATAGCTATCGTCAGAATTTCCACTTTCTGATTCAAGTTTTTTCCTCTTAACCGGTCTTTGATTTTGTTGTGTTATTTTTGTATGTAATTCTGCATGAGGTCTATTATCATCCAAAGAGCTTCTCATATCACAATCTGTTGTCTTTTCATATCCTATTCGGTCATCTTTTGTTCCTGTCATATCTGGCATACAATGGCCTGGAATTTTACACTTTATCTGCCCTCATCCAATTAGCATGTGATAGAAACAATGCAGAGTTATCAATATCGCTTGGACGTAAAAGGAGCTTTATACCAAATAGCTCTTTATTTCGCTGTATTTGTTCACATCATAAGAAATTGTTAAGTGGTAATAGGGAACATCTGACAGATGACCCCTTTTACCCCAAACCGGTATGCAGATAACCCATATACCACTAACTTTGTTTTTGATTATGTAGATAGACTCTTTCTTCTTCAATTATTTTTTCAAAAAATAAACATATATTAACGGTACAAGTTTGATATTTCAAGAGAAGAAGGACATGACAAAATGCTTCTCATATATGCAAAAAAAACAACATGTTTGGCAACAAAATTGTTAGATAGCACCTTTTACCCCTCTGGGGGCGAATTATGTTGTAAAGTTTCTATATTTAAGAAGTTGTTGCTTCATGTATGTATTTTAGAACCGTCTTGCGTGTTAAGTCTGAATAAATATTTAGTTATTGGCCACATTCTAAGTGGAAAGCACTGGGGTTAGGATTCAGATTTAAGGTTTTTGTCAAATATATTTAAATTCTATGGTTCAGCGCGATTGTTACAGTAAGAGAGGTACAAAGAAGGTTAAATTTTTAGTACTCGGACTAACGAAGATGAATCAATTGTGCCTAAAGCAAATTGCGATAGCCTTCAGATTGCACTATGTATGAAACAATGTTAGTGCCAACATGGTAAGAAACACGGGAAATAAACGAGTAGATTTTACATTTATCGTTTGAACGAGATGCATTTGTACAAAATAAACAATTTTTAATACGTCCCACTCGCTGAACCCACTTGGTGTATATATGTAAAAAGTATTGGTTGGAAAGCTATGAAGTTTTTTTAATATTGATCACTCCTTCGTATATTGATTTTGCCTATTTTGAGATAAAGTTAACTACAGTTTACTTTTTTACATAAGTAATGGTACGTCATGCTTACCGAATGAAGGATGGAGGTTTCCTCTTCCGTCACCGGTTGTTATCCTATAAAAGAGTACCGAAGCCGGTCTACTGTAGCAAAAACTTGTTTGTCTTTCAATCTGACAACCAAAGCAACACAAGAACACCAAATATTACTTTTATTTCAGAAGCTTTACAAGAAATTAAATAACAAGTAAGTTACTTATATGTATTTATTATTTTTATTTTATTGATACGTATGTCATTTGTATATGTATGATATGGATGTTAGGAAGTCTACTCCTTTTAACCTTATAGATAAGATATTATATGTTTATTAAATAAAATATTATATGTTTATTAAATAGTATATTATAAAAACTAACCAGATTCAAACTGAAAGAACATGAAACACTGAATTTTCTTTTTTCTTTCTGTTTTTATTTCTTCTGCAGTTAAAAGACATGTTATTAATATCAATGCCAAATTTTGAGTGTAAATTTGTTGAGAAAATATTAACAGACTGATTAACTTTAAAAACTGAGACTCTTGCACAAAATGATATCAGTCTAATTGATCTCTCTTTCAATCGGTTTAACAATGATATCGAAAGGATCGAACATTTTTAAATGCTATATAAGTAATTGCATTTCGTTTCCAACCGGCTTGTTGCGCATCAATAAAACTGTTTTCATTTTCTTAATTAAGCAATGAACAAACTGGCATTTCTCGGAAGCTTGGCTCTTGCCTCATGCATTGGAATGGCTCTCGGATATGGAAAAATCATGCCGATGAATAGCAAATTTACAGGCTACCCGTTTATGGCCAATGCGGGTTATAGCGGGTATGGATATATGCCGCACATGGGAACGTCCGGATTCGGGGGATTTCTGGGAGGCTCTGGGGGCTCGTCTGGTGGTATGGGAGGAATGTTTGGAAACATCATCCAATGTATGTAATAAATTTTAATCACAAAGCACACACTTCTTCTTTTCATTTACGCGTGTGTGTTTGCTTCAAAATAATAGCTAGCAAAGTTACCTTTGTCACATAACATACTGGAAATAAGTAGTATGAAACTGTTTGTACACTTAGTATGTAACCTTCACAAAATAAAGTTATTGTTGTTGTAACATCAAAATGTAACACTGTCATGCCACTTATGAATGACAAGCAAATTGCTGTAAAAAAAGACTGAAGACCGTAACTTATCTCTACCAAGTGGAGTTGCAAAATCAAAAGCACAACTCATAGTGCTAAATAACAATTACAGCCATGTCAATTGTAATAACCTAAAATTCTATACCGGTAGAGCTTTGTGGCATCTTCTAATGGAGCAAACTTTCATATTTTCAGTGTTCATTTTCATCTTTGTGATCAACCTCCTGTTCTCAAGCACCGGCATTGGTTCTGGTGGTCTGAACCTCGGCGGCAAGAGGTCCTCACATGTCGGTACGAACTACGGCAAGGGGTCCTCATATGTTGGCACGGACTACGCCTACGACGACTACTAAACACATTGACATATCAAACATTTTGATGTAAGTAATAAGTAAGGTAGCATGGGTTTTATCGTTAATAATGATGTTTTCCTTTTCAATTTTGTATTTTCTAACAATATGTTTTGTTGTTTTTGATGTATACGTAGTTGCCGTTTAACCAAGGAAGTTAAATGAGACCATAAACGATAAATCCGCTCTTTTCTGTCCTCTTTCATATTACTTTTCAGAAATTTGAGAAACATTCATTGTAAAACCAACATTTTCAACTTAAAAGTTTTAACTTAAAAACTGAACCTATTTTCATTAGCATTTGGCAGTGTGTTTTAACACTTTTCTTATGTGTCACGTATTTTGTTATATTTCAGCGATCTATCAGAAAATCAATCAATGTTTTATGTGAAATGTAAACAACGATGATAATTTTTGTGTTGTTAGAAATAAATAAATGTGAGAAAAAAAAACAACATGGCTTCTGTCTCCTTGTGGCCCAAGGAATAGAATAAGATCTTATAACAAACATAATTGTATTTAGACTTATTAGGGTGTATTTGAAAGTCACTCTGCCTTATAATCACCTGCAATTATAAGGACTTACCGGTATTTCTCTTTACACATATCAATGCGAGGGGGTAGAAGGATGGGAGATTAGTAAATGAGATATTCTCAGGTACCTCTCTCTTGGTCAAATGGTCCATGTTTCGGCCTTGGGGAATGGGGTGTCGAAAGTTGGAATATATTTGTGACAAGTACAAGGAACGAAACTCAGCTTAGATCAGTGGCTGTGATCTGGTCACCTTCAAGTGTCTTGGCGGGGAAATACTCACGATTTGAGGACAGCATTACTTTTAAGACTAGGTCTAACTGTAGAAAAACTTAGACTGGTATGAGTATGAAAGTATAAATATTGAAACTGCTTGCAAGAATTCATCTTGAATATTTACAGAAAGCTAGCAACATGTCTGTGGCTCTTACCTTGACTGTGCTTATTCTAAAATCGGTTAAAAGATTAGGTCATAAAATATTTTCACTGCTTACATATAAGTTTCGAATGGGGTTTAAAGTAAGTTTAACTTGCTTACTAACTTCTAAAAAAATAGTTATTGCGCATTATCTGGCAAAGGAGAAGTCTCAACTACATTGTCCATAGATCAATATTTTCATTATCCCAAAGGTGTTTTGATCAACAAATACTGAAAATTAATTGTTCAAAGCAAACAATTATTGGAAATTAAACTAAAATCACAAAACCAGACAATTACCTAAATGGTTGTTGTCTATTTGTCATTGCTGCTTAAGAATTCAATCTTAAACTTGGTCAATATTCACATGTGACGGCTATTTTATTCTTTCCTTTCGCCCCACGTGTATTGGTGGACTGATCATGTCTGACCGGTAATAATCTTCATTCATATGAAGTAGGCTACCCTCATTTACATGCGACGAAGCAGACACGCTTTGTACAGGGGTTCTGTGGTGTCGAATTTACGTTCAATTTACTAGGTCCAGCAAGGCAAACAAATGATTTAGAACAGGGCTGGGCATCTTCTTTGCCTTCTTGCACAAAGAAATAGTCTGATTAAGTTTGTGCACGTGGTACTGTGCAAGACCAAATTTCCGCGTTCGAACACGAAGCAATGTAACTATCGCTTTTGATGACTACAAAGTTGGTTACCTATTCCTTATTCAAATCCGAATAAGTAACAAGTGATACCGCTTGCGACACGGACAATGTTGTCATTATTCTTTCACATTGCCATATGTTACTGTTTTAAGGCCAATCAAACCTAATTTAAGCTATTACAAAGAGTACTTTTGAAAAAAATCCCAAAGTCGAATAAGGAACTGGTTACTTATTCCTTATTCAAATCCGAGTAAGTAACAGAAGTGCTACCGCCGGTGACACGGCCAATGTCGTCATTATTCTTTCACACTGACTGTTTTAAGACCAAGCAAACCTTAAGCTATAACAAAGCGCATTTTTGACAAAAAAATGAAAAAAAGCCGAATAAGTAATAGAAGAGATACAACCGGAGACACTAAAATTGTTGTCGTCATTCTTTCACAAAACCAATATTTAACGGTTTTCAAGCCAAGCATACCTAATTTCAGCTATTACAAAGAGCATTTTTGAAAAAAAGAAATAACAAAGTCGAATAAGGAATAAGTAACTGGTTACTTATTCCTTATTCAAATCCGAATAAGTAACAGAACTTATTACTTATTCGCTTTTGTTAATTTTTTTTTTCAAAAATGCTCTTTGAAGTGATCTCCCTTGGGTTGTTGTAGTTGTTGGTAGAGAGATTTAGGCAGTGGTAGGGAAGCAACTTCGGCATGCAGTCAACTTGAATAGAAAAAGTAATATTTGGAAAGTTATTATTTCGTACTGGTAGCAGGAAGAGTTTGGTGTATTAGGTTAAAAGCTATTATTTCCTCTACCCTTTTTACACACACCTATTTCAGCTGGATCTTTTGTGCATAATTCCACTTTAAGCTAGTTGTTACTGTTCATCTGTTGATCTAAAGTCTTCCGTATTTGGTTAAAATGTTTATTCTCCATTTGGCATTTACACTCGCAGCAGAAAAAAAATTTGGCTATTCATAAGGGATGACAAAATTTAAATGATTATTGTCAGACATTTTAGTGGTTGTACAAACTCAAGAAAAAAAGTGAAATAATTTAAAAGTACTCGTGAATTGACTTGAATATACAGAGTTGTACCACGGAAGTTAAACTACTACTGTAGTGGTATGAAATAAACCTCATACATCAGTGTTTTGTCGAGCTTTCAACAATCATGATATTATAAAATGAATGCTCTGGATGACGAACATGTATGAAACAAGTAGGCTATGTTCTACTTGTTGACATGTGATACACAAAAAATTATATCCGAAGTAGTTTCAGAATTTACTGTTTATGAGTAAGCAAACTCATTTATTGTCTGTGTACCGTCTGTGCCCATGGGTCGCACGGCTGATTTGACTGAACTTTCAAAATTACGACTGGCAATAGTTTCTTCAAACTAAACTATACCTCTTTAGTACTACATTTTAGCGCTGTATTATTGCAAGTTCATTTACATTTGCAATCTGAAACATAAGTTTGCGAGCATTGTAATTCAGTTTTGATTTCCTTGATATTGACCTCCATTTCCAGTTCACATTTTAACGTCTTGGATTTAAGCAGTTAGGTCTCTTTTAATTGAGCATTGCAAATCCTACTTAGTACTTGAACAGAATTTCACAGAATGAATGGGTGATCACTTTCACGTCTTGCACTTTTGATTGATCATTTTCACGTCTTGGAGTGAAAATTTCGGTATTTCACTTGGAGTTGGACATTTCGGTATTGCTTGCCAAAACTTAATGTACACATGTCAACACAACCGTCCCACCATTACGTTCAGTGCTTTGATTCTGATGACATGTCATTTCTCGCTTCAGCAAACTCCTCACAGCGATATTTCTCTCGTCTTGTTTTGATTGCGTGGATTATTTATTAAAGAAATAAACATTTATCAAATAATTTCCTTATCAGAAACTAATATATATGAAAATATTAACCTACGGTTTAGCACAATACATAATATAAAACATACTTGGCAAAATCGCGTTAAAAATCTTGATGGCAGTGGGTACTGTATACTGTAAGGGGGAGTAACCGCTGCGGGGAGTTTGCTCGCTAACAAGTAAGAGTAATTAATGATACAATGTAATCGAAATCAATTTGATTTTGTTCATCAAAAAGGAGCCGATACATTAGAAATATGGGAGGGATATTATTAAAAGGGACAGAGGTCTAATAGGGGAATGTGGAATAAGTGTCAACCTGAGGGAACGAATTGCATTTCCTACAGCACCCATTAGTCTAATGTAGGATAGCGCGTGAAACTCCTAACCCGAAGGTCGTGGGTTCTAATCGCGGCCGCGGCATTTGACTGCAACCTCAGAAACCGCTTCTTTCAGCACGAGTACTGGTGAGTATTCCAGGAAGTAGTTAAAATAAGTTGCAAAAACTTGTCCTACAAAAATAAATAAGTGTAAATTAAACCATGTAGCGCTTGTGCCACTTTTTATTGTACGGAAGTAATATGTATCCTTGAAATGCAAGTCTCAAGAAAAAAAAATAAAGGTCGCTAAACAAAAATGACTGCAAAATACATTTTTGTATTTCTTTTCGAAATAAACAGTTTCATTTTGTGTATTCTAATTTACACAATAACTGAAATAATAAAAAGGATCTAACCAAGAGTTTGGCAGTCGGCCGTTGTCGAAGATATCGGTTGATCGATGAACTTGGAAGATTTGGATCCAGGCACACTGCGTTTAGAAACTGTAGACCAGGAAACAAGTGGTGACAGAGGCGAATCTCTCTTGTCAACTTCTGAAGGCCCGTCACTAAAATATAGCAACTTGTATTACAACCAACATTTCTTTTTAAATACAATAACACGCTATAGTTCTAAAAAAAATGCAAAAGAATTTAGCAAGCAACGCCTCAGAGCGAATTGGCTGCTTTAGCTCCGCTGTCAATTACATCTCGTGGTGATGAAAAAGTAATGTGACGACACTAAACAATATGTTATTAAAAATGAAATGAATCTTACGGCACCATAAATTAATATTTTTTATATTACTTACAATTTGCTGTTTAAAACACTTTGTGACATGTGGCGGTGGGTACAAAAACCTATCAGAGGGGTCCGTATTTTGACTCATGACATGGGTGTCATGACCCCTATACCAGTATATGCCGAGTACCTGATACATCCTACTCCCGAGTGTACGTAATATCCTACATTCAGGGCTTATGTTCGTTGTTGTACTCTTAATTGCCGACTGAAAATAAAGTTTGTCTTAACTTTAGTCCAACTAATTGTTCGCGAGTCGAGAGATTGTGTTATTTTTGTATGGGCAATATCTCTTCTGTTATATAGCGAGATTCTGACCCAAAACGAAATTAGTGTTTGTCCTACATTTCTGTCTAATGAAAATATCTAAAATGTTCCCTGTCTATTTGCCATAAAATTCTGACAGGTTACTCTATGTATCACTCTATCTTGGTAGAGCGAGACTCTATAGACCTGTTTGCGCATGGCGCCATAAAATGTAGTAAATAAAGACTAAATGTAGGGCAAACACTTAGTCAGTTAGAGGCTAAAATAGAGAAATTTATACAACATAGAAACCCAGTCGGTCGCTA
>JAUMHA010388157.1:0-11997 GCA_032359765.1 Saxidomus gigantea
AAAATAGTCATTCGTGCATGACTTTATAAATAGATCTATGATTGATCTGTGTATTGTAGAGGGCCGATTGTAGAAGCTGAAAATTGGGAGAGAAAACAATAATGATACAAGACATCTTTCTAAATAAATGCAGTTAATTATGTTTAAAGACTTGCATTCCAAATGATCTGTAATAGTGATTTCTTTTTACCAATACAATTTAAGTAAAGAAATTCTTCAATATATGCTTGGTACGAAAATAAATGGGTGCGAATATCAATCGCTTGGATTGCACAACAAATCGAAACGGAAATTAACATTACATATTTTGCCAAAAATAGAATGTCAGACGGTTACAAAATAATAAACGGACACTAAAAACATTAATTTCGAATCAACAGTGACACAGAGAAAGATAACTTTTCGATATATTAAGAGGTAAGTATCTTTTTAACAGTGTTTTACTGCACTAAAAATAACACTGTTTATGAAATTATCAGATTATGTAAAATTTTATTTTTCTGATAACGGCAACCTTTCACAACCATGCATATATGCTATGTATATATATAAAAAAGTAAAAGAGATGGATTTAGATACAAGGGAGTTCAGGTACCAGACCTAGTCTCAATAATAAGACTTCAAACACAGACCCATTTTACATACGGACATTTTATAGTTATCTGCGCTTTTACATATAATTTTGACGGTGTAGGTCCAGAACGGCTGACTTCCAGAACATACCGTTGCCAGAATGGCTCACTACAGGAAAGGCCCAGTCCAGAATGGCCCACTTATAAGTATTATTGTATTGTATTTTGATGAGCAAACCTCATAAATCGACGTGTTAATGTGCTACATGTTAATTTTTTGTTATATTCATCTTTGTTTGTTACAGATAATCATAAAGTTATTAATAACAGCAAGCCACAACAATAAAATATACACAAGTGCCATGGAAGGAGTAGTCACAGAAACTGCTAAACCTAACCCATGGGGTAAGCCACAGACTGGGACATCACCTTGGGGAAAGACGGCTGATGTTTTACCATGTTCACTTGAAGATGTGATGAGCGAACAGCTAGCAGGAGAAATGCAAAAGCAGGAAACTGAAGGATCACAAATGGAATCTGCACAAGCAGTGGGGTATTCATTATAGATATTGTAGTTATTGCCAAGCATTTATTTCAACAATTTTTGTGTTTTGTTATACCAATTACATGTACCATGAACTTAACATTGAAGCATAGCTATACAGCTGCTATATAGATCTGTTTTGATAAATATTGTTATGGACTGGGTGTCCGAAGAAGCCCACTTCTTATTACAAACTCAAATAATTTGAATTTTCTTATATCTATATGATGTAGGCAAAGGAAAGCAAACAGTTT
Organism: Saxidomus gigantea; assembly: GCA_032359765.1. Classification (NCBI taxonomy): domain Eukaryota; kingdom Metazoa; phylum Mollusca; class Bivalvia; order Venerida; family Veneridae; genus Saxidomus; species Saxidomus gigantea. The sequence goes on from JAUMHA010388157.1 coordinate 1,371, forward strand.
TTACTTTAAATTTAGTACTTTGTAATTTAACTCTATTTCAAGGATTAATTTTATTAGATTACAAGATTCCTCCTTACATATGATACAACACAAACTCAACATACTGTGAATGAGATAATTTTTTGTGTAGAATTTTGAGTTGAAATAAAATGTATAAAAGTATATATATAATTAATATAGTCATGAAAAAAACATGTATGAAATTTTTAATTACTTTGCAGACATGAAGTAGATCCAGAGATACAGGAGTTGATAAACGCATCATGTTCAGACAGCGACACCAGCAGTGATGTAGCTCTGGCTCGTATGTTACAAATGCGGTATGACCAGGAACATAATCAGTTACTCCAAGCACAAGAAAAACAGTTCAATGGAACGAATAAAGGTTTGTATAGATCTATACTGCTGTCCTTTCAATATGCATGATGTAAGCAGGACTGTTGTAAAGTTTATCATGTAACTTAAAGTTTGGTGGGAAAGGAGAATGTACTCTTTCAGTTGTAAAGAACTGAATTAAATACAGTAACAGGGTCACAAAATTAAAACAGTTTTAACCATAAGCCACGATATCTAAAAAAAAAAATATTGTATTATAATTATATTCAAATCACTTTACTAGTTTAAATACAAAACTTTTTTTTTTATATAAGATACGGTGGGCTATGGTTTTAACATAGTAAACATGGTAAAAGTGTTTGAAAAGATCAAAATTTAAAAAATAATCAGTTTGATTATCCTTATTCTTTCATAATTTACAGTGACTGTATCATTTGATAACTATATCTGCCCACACCCAGCATTCAGAGATGATGAAGATGATGATGATGAAGAGTTTGATGATGATTATGTTGAGAAATCACCCTGGGGTAAGTTCTTAGTAATTATCTATAACTGTAGGCTATGGGTTATCACTATACAGTATTTGCCCGCCCTGTCTAATTGTTTAACTGTTTAGATTCAAGTCATTGAAATATCAGTGAATGATTACAGACATTGACAGGTATGATTTAATTTCCACATGTGAGGAAGTTGTTTCATTATCTGTATTTACATGTATCTGTCACTGCAGGTTTATCTTAAGTATCAGTTCTTCCTGTTGGTTTTGTACAAATTTATCTTTGTTAGATTTTGAAGAAAACTTCCTTTGCTCATTGAATCTCCCTGGAACACTTGATTATTATCACACTCACTCGAGAGGCAGAAAGTTTTTATCACTGCTTCACATTTACAGTTGGAAAGACTGACACGGATGTGGTATCAGTGTGTTTGCCCAATGGTACATCTTGTACTCAGTCTGGGTTTTGAACCGGGACCTACTGTAACAGAGGTGAACATCAAAACCACTGAGCTATCAATTTTACAGGCCCACAATACTGCTGGTCTGTCATGAGATATCTTTCTTACTCAAAGCATTCTGGTTGGATATAGGTCTACAGTGGTGAAAAATTCTTTGTCTCATATTGCTAAAACTTTTAAAAGCCTTTCAAAAAAAGTTTATTATATTTCATTAAATATTCTTAATAACAATATTTTCATGTTTATCACAGATAAAAAGGCACCAGCCTTCAATAACCAAGGATATGCTGGAAAAGGAAAGAACATAACAACAAAACATGATGCAGTCATATGTGGCAGAAAAAATGCTTCAAAAATGATGAATGTAGGTTTTGTTTGAACATTTGTCCTCTTTCCTTTTCCGTACTTAAATATACTAGACCAGTTCAGTTAAAATTTCAGGCAAAATGTTCTACTGGAATACATAAGTAGAATGCTTCTGTAAATGATAATTTAGTTTATACTAATTTATTTATTCTCAATTGGGAAACAATATCTTAGACCTTATACTAATCGTTCTCGAGACTCATTCCAGATGGAATCAACCTCGAAGAGAGAGGCAATGTGGAAATATTTGTGTCTTGCCTAAGGACACTACCGACATGGCGATAGGAATTGAACCCGGGGCCCTTCGATCCTTAGGCAAACACGCTACAATTGCGTCATGGCGGCTCCGATAATTTGTAACCAGCCACTGTAATCAGGTGGTTACATAGACTTTTCTGTTTGAAATCGTAACTAATTGTTTTTTACTTAAAATGCAATGTAAGTGTTTATGATTCTATTTTCAGTTTCCGCCAGAGTTTGTCAGCGGCGACGGGGAAGGTATGGACATGCAGTTACCTAATCATGTATATAACAAACTGAAACGTCACAGCGATGCAGAAAATAAAAGACATCAGAAGCTTCATTAAAAGAAGGAACACTCTACAGCTGTAAGTTATTTTCTTTTGAGCAGGGTCACAGCTTGCACTGTTAAAATTGCTCGCTCGCAGTTTCAGGTGAAAAAAATCATTTTTTTCCAAAATGATATATTCAAGTATGGAATGTAAAAGTTAGTGCAAGAAACAATGGTGAAAGTAGAAACCTAGGTAGCAATTTGCTGAATCCATTGAAAAAGTTTGTAGCGTTTGGCACCTCTACACTATATGGTTATATTGGAATTTCAATAGCATTTTTAGTGCTTTATTATTTAGAGGTGTATAATTTCAAATAAACAGATAAACTTGACAGGAATTTATACTGGGACCTTTTCATATGACTATTCATTCTAAAATATGTTATTTTCAGAGAGTTTGGGGAAATTCTTTTTTTTTCACCAGAATCTTATAGCGAGCAGCTTTAATGTCAGTTTTTTTTTTTTAATGATTATTAAAAAAATTTGTGTTGCAGAGTATTTTGGACTCTCAGTCTAGCCTTTGTAAAATTATGCCCTTTGAATTTGAGAGAGTTTTGATCAATTTCTAAGCAGTATGGTTAAAGAAATCAGCCAGCCACTGTAACATCTGAACTGTACATGTAGCTTTTGATGATTTTCTTCATGATAGAAAACAATGTTTGATATTTCTGTCAACAGGAACATGCTATGGATTCTAGAACCAGACTGATTTTGTACAAACTTGTCAACAATGGTACACTGGAGTCCGTCAGTGGGAGTGTGAGCACCGGCAAGGAGTCTGTCGTTTACCATGCATTTGGTGGCAGGTAATACCTTCTAACAAATCTAGACTGCTCCATCAATTCACAAGAGATGATGCTAAAGTAAATCAAAGTTAATGACAGATTCTGCTTAACTTCTTTTTTTTATTCACTCTGATGCAATAGAGTGTAAAGAAGGTTTAAGGAAATTTATTTACATCTTCTATGATGGAGAGGTACCTGTGTGTACAGGTGGTGTATCATTCTCTTATTCCACTGAGTTAGACCATGACATACACAATTCCTGTTTTTAAGCATGTACTGGTCAGAATTCAAGGACCCAGAGATATAGAGCAGTTAATGTATGTTGAAACATTTAATTCTACAACAGTTACTGGTGTGAAATGAATGCATTGAAACTGTTGGGTGTAATCACATTTTGATTTGAAATTATGATTGTAGTTATGATAGTCTATGTAGAAAGTTTATGAATTATGATCAGACTGTGTAGATAGGTCATGATTATGTAGATAGTTTATAATTATGTAGATAGTTCATTTATGATGGCCTATGAAGATAGTTTATGATAGTCTATGTAAAAACAATGTAGTTTATGATAGTCTGCATACTAGATAGATTATGATAGTCTATTAAGAATTTTTATTGCCTTACAGCATCAAAGATATCTCCCTGCCAACAGAAGTTGCCATCAAGGTGTTCAAAACAACACTGAATGAGTTTAAAACACGAGAGAAATATGTTCATGGAGATCACAGGTTTTCAAAGGATGACTACAAAAAGCAAAATCCTCGCAAAATAATTAAAATGTGGGCTATGAAAGAAACGGCAAATCTTAACAGGTAAGTAAAATGTTTCAAATGTAGTTAGGGCAAACTACTGGTAAAGTATTTTACTATCAAATGGAGGCAGTGAGGCAAACTTGACCAGAAAGTCATATAAATTGTTTATATAGTACATACACATGTATTTAAAACTATACCAGACATATTCCAAAGGTTAGTTTAAACAGATGTGTAATGAAGACACTGTACAGTACCCCATGTCTGATCTGACTGCACTCAATCTAAATATGAATATAGCTAAGATATATCAGGGTGTATAACAGTTTCATCACTATTAAACTTACTGAAAATCTATTTTATAACTTTGAAAGTTCATTAGTTTTGTAGGGTTTGTTTTCGTGACTTACAACATCTTACTTTGTAAACAGATGATACCATCTTTTAAATAAATCAGTTCTTCTATGCAATTTCAGGATGAGAAAATTCAACATTCCCTGTCCACGAGTCCAATTGTTAAAGAAACATTGTCTTGTTATGTCATTTATTGGAGAAGATCGTATTCCAGCACCAAAATTAAAAGTTGCAAGAATGTCAAATGCAGATCTGGAGGACGCTTATGATCAAGTCATTGATGTAAGTTACAGTAATTTTGAAACTAAGTCTGTTCTTTATTCATTTCTCACCTGTTTTTTATATTGCCCAAGTCACTCCGGTGTTACTGCTGTTTAATTGGTAAAACTGGAGACATTAAGACTTGTCCAGTCTCTAACTTAAATAATTCCTAACCAACCTTCACTTGCTGTGAATGTTTATTGGCCTAATATCTTGGTCATGTTAGATAACCAGCCAAATCGCCCCTGTCACTCCAGAGTTATTGCCCTTGAATTGATAAATTAAGACAAATTTTGACTTGTCCCGTGTCTAAAATAAACACTTTTGAACCAGTCTTCAATAAACTTGCTTTGAATGTTTACTGGCCTTATGTCTGAGACAAGTTCGATAACCAGCTTAATTGCCCCAGTCACTGCAGAGTTACTGCTCTTTAATTGCTAAATTTGGAACAATTTAGAGTGACCTCTGACAGGCTGATGTTGTGACAGTTTGGCAATCGTGTTGTACATTTTCATCTCTTAAAAGGTTCCTTGACTAGGGTTCATGTAATTCTGTTCATATAGGGAAAACGCGTTTAAAGAAAATGGACTGTAAAGTTAATCTTATGTTTGTAACATTGACAAATTGTAATAATGATATTGCTAACATTGTCGCTTAACATAGAGTCGTTTAGAAATTTATCTAAAACCTGGCTAAACATCTCTGAATAACACATATCTGATACTTATTTACCTTTCAGTCACAGAGTATCCTAGTGAACATCATTATAATAGGTGTGAACCATAAAGATAACACAGTCACTTCTGTCACATCTTTTTAAAATGATACTGTCATCAGAACTTGTAGACTGGCATTCAGTCTTTGCCTTTATCTTTTGTATCCTTCTTCTAGCTTCTGACAGAGTTAATACCCTTTGCTCTTGGTGTTTATCTGAAGACACTTCTTACAAAGTTCACTCCCTTTGCCCCTAGTGTTTATCTTAATACACTTATTACAGAGTTAACTCCCTTTGCCCGTAATGTTTATCTTCATACACTTCTTACAGAGTTAACTCCCTTTGCCCTTTGTGTTTATCTTCATACACTTCTTACAGAGTTAACTCCCTTTGCCCTTTGTGTTTATCTTCATACACTTCTTACAGAGTTAACTCCCTTTGCCCTTAGTGTTTATCTTCATACACTTCTTACAGAGTTGACTCCGTTTGCCCTTTGTGTTTATCTTCATTCACTTCCTACAGATTTAACTCCATTTACTGACAAAAATGTAAGATGATCCTTGTCAATAGATGAGGACCAGGCTATTCCACTTCAGACAAATGAAGTATATTGTTATCATCAAGCCGGATGGAAAGGTTGCACAACAGGGGTCATGTAAACAATTTCAGCTAGTCTTTTGAAAAGCTCTACAATTTGATGCCTTTATTGATATTTCAGGTTTTAAAGAGAATGTACAATGATTGTGGTCTTGTACACGCAGATCTTAGTGAGTACAACATGTTGTGGTGGAGAGGGAAGGTCTGGATCATTGATGTTAGCCAAGGCGTTGATATCACACACCCTAAAGCAATGGAATTCTTGTATAGAGATTGTTCTAATGTTTCTAATGTACGTATAGATTACAGAATTTTAAACTTTTCTCTGCAATGGTGTTGTCCATCATCTATTGAAGAGATGATTACATGACTGAATAGTGAACTGTGTAGATTATGATCAGACTTCACAGATGTAAAGAATGATCATTGTCTACACTGAAAGTACAGGAAAAATCAGTTGCCCCAAGCATGATAAGACTGGAAGAATAGCAGACGGTATTGTCTAATGTGCTGGTTTTTTCTTCTGCTTTCTAGGAGGATTTATTGTCCTTTGCTAATTACTGTATTCATTATGTTGTTGTTGTGTGTAATAATACGATCTGAAAATTGAGGAATATAGTTTCATATCCAGAATGACCCGACTAAAATCTGCATGATGTGTGTTTTCTTTTTTATATGTTCTATCAAGAATAAAAGACGCCACTTTATTTCAGCCTTATTAATATCTACAGTTCTTATAAGGCTGTAAAAAAAATTGTTATTATGTAGTGGTTTTGATCAGTAAACTTATTAGGAAAGGTTGAATACCTTTGGAAGTTAGTTTACCTAACCATGAAAATATTTTAATATTTTTTCTTCTGCAGTTTTTCACAAAACATGGAGTTCACAATGTAATGTCTGCAGAGAAAATGTTTAACAAAACCACTAAACTTGATATCAAAGGAGAAGGCCCAGATTTCATTGCACAGGTAGGTTTTTTATGCTTAAAAATTTTTAGTCCTGAACTGGTCATATGACTGGTTCTGAGACTATAGGTTTGCGCTGTTCTGTTTGTCTGCAATTTCGTTTCCAGTCTGTATCTTGCACATGTAATTTTGACACAACTTCATACAGTGGTCACCCATACCCCGAGGGTGTGTCATGCATAACAACCAGCCACCTACTTTAAAGGTCAAGGTCACACTTAAGGCTAAAACATTACTACATGCAATTTCGTTTCTGGTCTGTATCTTCCACATGCACGGAGTGATTTTGATATAACTTAACACAATTGTTACCCTATGTGATGAAGGTGTATCATGTTCAACACCCAGTCACCTGCTCCCCAGGTCAAAGTCATACTTAACGGCTTGAACTCTGTAAGTTAGTGTTATATAGCAATATTTCCTGTTGGCTCTGTTTCTTTTTAGTGCATGGACCAATTTAAATACCAGGTATAACTTCACAGAATTGTAAGCCATGTGACGAGGGTGTGCCATGCACAACACCTCAGCCACCTACTCTAGAGGTTAAGGTCACACTTAGGTTTTATATAGCTGTATCTATATTGCAAACTGTACACATAAACAAAATTAATGAACTGTGACATACATCTTCTTCTTGGCATTTTCATTGTTTTACCCTATGCTCACAATGCAAACACTGTTCACTAACATCCTTACCTTACCATACCATAAATGTGTACACCCTTCTTAATAGATTGCTCCAAACCAGTGGGGGGACTTCTTATTGCATGGCAATACCGCATCAACTTGTTAAACTTAACTGTATATAGTGAATTTCTGACTATCAAATACATTTGTCCATCTTTTAAATTAGACAGTACAATTTAGGGTTGAGAGAGGTGTGAAAATTGCCTGTCTCTACCTTCTGTCAAAATCTAGTTGGCAAATAAAAGTGTAGCAGAATTTTAACTAGATTTATCTCCCTTTAATTGCACATACATTGCTTTTTTTACGATTTTATTTATTTAATATACAAGCATTTTCAATAACTATCAAAAACATTTATTTGATTTATAACTTGATTTAGTTAAAAAGTAGCAGTGGTTCCCAGAATGCTGCGAAGAGAAACACACATTGCTTTCCTACCATGTTATCTATTTAATATACAAGCATTTTCAATATCTATCAAAAACATTTGTTTTGAAATATAACTTGTAGTTTAAATACTTACCGCAACAGTACCAGTGGTTACAGTACGTTATTTTGAGGAACAACCACTTAGAGAAGTTTGCAAAGAATTCTTTAGCAGGAAAACAAGAGAAGTTATTAACACTGTAGTTTGTATTACCTGTGACAAGGGACAGATCTTCAGGCAAAAGGGCTAAATGGTTATGTTCTAAATTATCATTGAAACAAGATGTTTCCAGGTTTCATAGAATATGTCATGTAATTTTTCAGGTACAGAGATATGACAAAGAAAAACGAGAAGAATTGTTAGTAACTCAGAAGAGCGATAAAACTTACCCATTTGACTATTTCTTTGAAAAATCACAACGTGAAAGAAGTGACTTTGATCAGTTACATATATCTGACAGTGAAAGTGACGAGGAAGCTGCTGACAGTTTAGAACATGTTGCAGAAAAAGTGTCAGAATCTGCAGTAGAAAGTAACGAGTAACAGAATATTGCCAGAATATGCAGTGGAAAGTTATTAGTATCGGAACAGTGCCAGAGTGTGAAGTGGAAGGTTATGAGTAAAGTAAAAGTGCAAGAGTGTGCAGTGGGTGGTAATGAGTAACAATCACTTAGAAAATGGGTAGAAAAAATTGATTCTGGAAAAGACTATGAATAAAGACTCAAGTTGAAAACAAACGTATGTGAATCGATATACATGTACAGTATCTATATTTTCGATTTTAAGTTTTTAGATAGACACACCGGGTATATGATGGAAGTTGGAAAATATGAAACATTTTGTAAATGACTGTACAATATTATAGTAAGTAGTTAGTAGCTATGGGCCTTGGTATTGTTGAAGTGTTGAAAAATGATTGTTTTAGTGCAGTGTAAAAGCTTAGTGGGACAAGAATGGTGGCAGTTAAAAAGTCAAATTAAACTTTCCAACATTCATTTTTAGCTCAACATTTCGAAGAAAAGGGGAGCTGTCCTACTCAAATCAGCATTGACATCACACTTTTGTACCACCCTACTTTATTAAAACCATTAGATATATTCGTTGAAACTTGCAATACTTTTTACCATCATTACCTCCATCATCAGACAAGAGTGCATTACTCTGTGAAGTTTTTTTCTCTCAGAACTATGGCCCTTTTTCAATCTGGGTAAAATCCATTTAATCACTTAACCCTTTGATATATTTCTGTGAAACTTAGAATCTTGTTTACATCATGATTCTCATCTGTAGGCAAGAGAAGGTAACTCTGTCATGGATTTTTTTTAATGTTAAGGCTCTTAACGACTTGTATTTAACTAAACCAAAGTTTTTAACTTAAATTAACTTGACTAAAACATTTGAGATATTACTTTGAAAGTTTGGAATACTTATGTACCATCATGATACTCATCTGTAAGTAAGAGAGGATAACTCTGTCAAAAGTATATTTTATTGTACTTAAAAATTCCCAGTTAAAGTGTTGAGTGCAACTGACACTGTCATTAACCACTTAAAATATTAATTTAAAACTTTGCTGTAGTGTTCAGGGATACCACACAAGTAAGTTAGATAACTGTTGACTTAATATCTTGCAACTTACGGCAATGTTGATACTTTAACTTCTCTTTTTAACAAATAATAGGTTTTGGTGGTACAATTGTAGGTCAAACATGAATGTAAGTCAAACATGGGTATGGGTTGTACAAATGTAGATCAAACATGGGTATGGGTGGTTCAAATGTAGATCAAACATGGGTATGGGTTGTACAAATGTAGGTCAAACATGGGTATGGGTGGTTCAAATGTAGATCAAACATGGGTATTTTTGGAACAAAGGTAGGTCAAACATGGGTATGGGTGGTACAAATGTAGGTCAACCATGGATATGGGTGGTACAAATGTATGTCAAACATGTATATGGGTGGTAAAAATGTATGTCAAACATGGATATGGGTGGAACAAATGTATGTTAAACATGGGTATGTGTGGTTTAAATATAGGTCAAACATGGGTATGGGTGGTACAAATGTATGTTAAACATGGGTATGTGTGGTACAAATGTACGTCAAACATGGGTATGGGTGGTACAAATTAAGTCAAACATGGGTATGGGTGGTACAAATGTAGGTAAAGCATGGGTATGGGTGGTACAAATGTCGGTCAAACATTGTCATATGTGGCAGGCAGCATCTCTATTGAAACTACATAATAAAAATAATAATTACAATAGCAGATTTTCTTTCATCTTCACAGTGATACTATAGTGTGATAATAACGGTGAATTAATACAGAAAGGTGTACATAATAAAATGATTATTATAATTGGTGATACTGCATTTTATCTTTTCTCATTGGCTGCTTAGTCCATGATCACACTCCAGACACCGCCTGTCTGATGATCTGGTACTTCACAGACAGCTTGATATAACAGCACATATCAACACACTCTTGATTCCATTTATACCTAATCATATCTTTATGTTTTGTCTCAAAAATAATAAATTTTGTTTAACTTTGTTATTTTTTGTCTTTAACCTTTTAAATATGCATGTACAATCCCTTACCCCAGACGCAAAATAAAAGCTGATAAGTTATTGGTAGTGATGTTATTTTTGTAAAAATTGATATACGTACTTTATTATACGCCCGAAGGGACGTATTATGTTATCACCTCGGTGTCCGTCTGTCCGTCCGTCTGTCCATTAGCAATTTTCCTTCCGCTCTGTAACTCTAGAACCCCGTGAAGGATTTCGAAGAAACCTGACACAAATGTTAACCAGACTGAGACGACGTGCAGAAGCAATGTTCCG
>JAUMHA010388179.1:0-11997 GCA_032359765.1 Saxidomus gigantea
TTTACTTATTGCTGTACCCGTTACACTACCTTTAAAAAAGGCACAATTTTAGTATATATAAAAGTGATTGTTAGCTAGATTTTTATAGTAAAAAATAATTTTATTCAGTCGGAAGGCTCCAAATATCACATGGTGAGAAAAAAACCTTGACAAGCATGTGAATCCATGTACCTTCCCTTGGAAAATTGGAAAAGCTTAATACTCTCCCGACTGAGCTAACCGGCTACTTGTCAAATTTGTCCCCAATAGTAATTAAATTTATCGCGACACGTGTATCAAGAAAACACACTAAATTCTTTTTTCCCCTGTAAATAGCTACTCGAATTATTGATAATTACTGATAAAGTATAAATACTCTACAATAATTATAATTAACAATATTCTAGATAGCGTTCCACCGTGTTTGTAAACGTATATCCGGGGATTGTCTACACTAAATAGCCACGTCGAGTGGAAGTACAGTGCCCAAGAACCATAGCTCTGCCTTGCCTGTTTTTTTTTATCCTCCGTTATTATATATTCCTGTCCGGAGCATAACTGAAAATTTACTGAAAGACATTCCTTCAAATTACATACAATGAGAGAGGTGCAGTACCGAAGAACCAGAAGCATATATTCCCTTGTTTTTGAATTATCTCCCTTTATCTATGTGTCTGTCCGTAGCATAACAATACTGAAAAGAATTACTTGAAACTGTTTACAGTGATAGAGCCAAAAAAAGAGAAGTTCAGTGCCTAAGAACCGTAACTCTACATTGCAATTGTTTTAATTAACCCCCTTTCTTACATACTCTTGCCCGGAGAATAACCCTAAAAGTACTGAAGGAAATTAGTTCAATTGCAAACAACGAAATAGAGCATAGAAGTCCAGTGCCGAAAAGTCATAACCGTAGATTGTCTAATTTTTAGTTATCTTCCCATGACTGCTATGATAACAGTTAACACAACGTATGAAGTATTAAATGTTGAATTAAACTGTGCTCAATATTTTATGGCGATATATACAATTATGATTACGGAGTTATACAATGGCTGAATATGATAAACAGAAGCTAGTCTACCAATGACCAGTCATGTTAATTGACATTACAGTTCTGATTGATCGGCGGTTGATCACGCTGTATCGGCAAAACGCACTGGCTCAAATTTAACGTTACTTCCCCGACTAACGTCACAGCAAGGCACCGACGAAAAATGGCTGATTTAGTACACACAACCCAAGTCAGTAGAACAGATTTGTATATTTTGCATGGTGATCCGCAAATTCTGAAGAAACGAATTCTCTTACGAAATGCTCACTTCTGTCCCGCATGACCGTAGCTAGTCGGCTGTTTCAGACATCGATGCGTGCGAAAGAAATACAAGTTGAATGCAGAGGAGCCAACGGTTAAAAGTGCAAAACAGACCAAAAATGCATAGATTTTGTTCAAAATTATCGAAATTAAGGTGTTAAAGATATGCATTGGCATGTTACTTTGGGTCAAATGTAGTAAGCATATACTAACAATTTCCACATCTGGTAATCTAAAAGGCAAACATTACTCATTCAAAAATACAACGACTCAGGCTCCAATTGGCGATACAGCGAAGATGTTCCAATTTGTGTTTCATGGATCATTTTCTGCCTTTAATAGAGAGTGGTTACAAGATGATATCCTCTGCACAGCCGACATATTTTGTTACACACTCGAGAGACATGCATGTGTTTTTGTAAACACTGTACATCACGTCATGGTACTCTTGGTTAACTGCACTTGTTGTATACGTCAGCAAATAGATTGAGCTGTAACATGAATGTAAAATTTCCATTGGCCCACCTTACGCGCAGGGGTCACCATGTCTGCTAACATGTACATAAACTTCTTTTGTTTTTGCTTACGAGAGGTCGATTTTAAGCGTTCTCATAAGATGTCAATATACCTAGGTTTGAGTACAACATGTCTGCTTTATGTCTATGAAACAATATTTGCACGCGCTGAAAACACTATCCCACAGCGGCCTGTACGCGAACGTTGGTAAAATGAAAATGTTCAAACCTGTTTAAATTATGTTTAAGGTCATTTTCAAGGTTTCAAAGTGTCAGCATTTGCCTCAGACGTCTGAGTATTCAACATTCAGGAGCTGTTGGAAAAACCTTTAAATTCATACAGACAAAACGTGTTCAATACGGTAACTGTCACTTCTATGGAAGGCCAAACCTGTCTCATTCCGCGTATACGGTTTATTACGTTATGGCCGTTCAAAGGATATAAAACTCAAAAATGTGTTTGATAAGAGATTCTATAATATTTGTTTTAGCTATAAAACGTTAATATAAATTATTCCTGACACACGAATTGGGATAGTTTCGTTGTATAATCAATTGGAGCTTGAATCGTTGCATTTTTGAATGGTTAAGTTTTGACGATTAAAATACCAAATCGGTAAATTCTTAGTATATGCTTACGACATTTTACCCAAAGTTGCATGTCAATGCATATCTCTTATAGCCGTCTAGCTACGGTCATGCAGGACAGAAATGAGCATTCTGTAAGAGTATTCGTTTCTTCAGAAGTTGTGAATAAACATGTTAAATACACGAATCTGTCATACTGACTTGGGTTTTGTTCACTAAATCAGCCCTTTTTCGTCGGAGCTTTGTCGTTACGTTAGTCGGAGAAGTGTCATTAAATTCATGCCAGTGCGTTTTGCCGATACAGCGTTTTGATGATACTATGAGGTTATAAAACAAACAATAAATACTTGCTCCTGTCCAAGAGAAATATAATAAAGTGTGTTTAAGTTTTACACCTTTTTTTGTTCAAACTGTAACCGGATCCATATATAACTTTGTGGGACAATAAAACAAAATATTGCGAAAAAAGATTCTGCACGGCGTTTTGATGAGATGAACACAAGACTATCCTGTTAAGGGTTTAGGGGATATAGAATGGTAAGGAAATGTCACTGACGGAGAATCGAAAATTGTACCTATATCTTATTCTAGCCGTGCGGCTTAAGATACAATTAGCGGAACTTCCGAATGAAACATACTGAATAAGGCAATGAATGATATAAACTTGGAAGCGATGTTGATAATGACTCGTAAATCTTAGACAACATACAATTCATAGTCTATTTTCCTGTTTCTGTAAAAAGCGATGTTCTGTTAATAGATATAAATTGTAATTATTCATTACCAAATTTGAAACAATGACTTTTTTTTAAAATGATGGTAGGCGCGATTTTGAGTATAAAGTAGCTAGATTTCATAAAAACCAATTATTGTCAAGTTTTATTTTCATGCAGTAAGAAGGCGCCAAATGTCACAGGGTGAAACTATGTGCACTCTGACCGAGACGTGACCACAGGACCCGTAGATTACAAAGCAGTTGGGAAATATCAACCGTTATTCACTGGTGGACAAAAGTATAACTACTCTGCATTCAAAATTAACATTAGTTTGGAGGTAACAACATTTTATGTTGATAGATATGAACTATTACATACTGAAATTATATAACCATTCATAAATGACTGAAAATGCGACAATATTCTATTGACCTTTTTCGTGCTGTATTATTAAATTAAAATGTGTTGTACAGAGTAATGTTTTCAACCCAAAAACCTCTTAATATACATATATCAGAAAGTGTTCTTTAATATATTTTACACTAAAATAAGTCCAATTCTATTATATGGATCTGAAATTTGGGGTTTAGATAAGCACCCAACCATTGAATCAGTACACAATTATGCATGTAAAAGATACATGTGTGTAAATAAAATAAAAACATGAACATAGCTGTTTTAGGTGATTGTTGAAGATTCCCACTATATATTGACTCTGCCAAAAGATGTTTAAGGTACTGATGTAAAATCTTGAAAATGGATGATACTAGACTTGTTAAGACAAGTTATCTTATGTTGAAGTATTTTGATGATTGTGGACAAACAAATTGGTGTTCAGGTTTAAGAAATATATTATTTTCTAATGGCTTTGGTTATGCTTGGACAGATCAATGGGTTTATAATGAAAATTTCTTTGTAAACTGTTTTGTACAAAGACTAAAAGACCAATAGCAACAGCAATGGGTGTCACAGGTACAAGATAGTCCGAAATTGCTGAGTTTTTGCCTGTTTAAAAATACCGTCACACATGAAAAGTATTTGAATACTGTAACGGAGAGGAAATTTAGACGAGCTCTTCCAATCTTAAGAACTTCTTCTCATGATCTTGAGTTTAAAACAGGAAGATACCGAAATGTTATAAGAGAAGAACGAATTTGTAACTCTATATCATTCAAAATGTTCATAAATTCAATGTTTTAATGAGTTCCATTTCAAAAAAAGTTATCCAAAATTTATCTTCCAACAATTCATTCAGGGGACACTTGTGGCTTACATTTAATAAGCAAACTACTTTCTTGCCTTCTGTATGCATCTGTCATTTAAAAACAACCGTCAAATCCTACAAGGTAGTCTGAAATAAAGCAGTATCTCCATGGTATTAAGGAGTGTCAAAAGGGTGACATTTTACAATGTAATGTGAATACATGAACAACCAAAAGTTTATTTTATAATCCTCAAAAGGTTGGGACATATGATCGTCGTCCCGATGAGATAAACATTTGAATAACCTTTCATGAAAATCTTTCAAGGTGTTTAAGAGATATCAAGCGGAAACGAAAAACAAATTACTAATAAATATGTCTCTATCATTTAGTTTGTTCAATTGGGGTCTGTGCAGTGTTGATGAGATAATCATCTGATAAAGTTTCTTGAAAATCCTCCCTCGTGATATTGTCCCATTAATAATGACTCCTAAGACCAATGCTCTCACATGTATTTGTAATCGGGATCCGATAAGGCTGTGAGGTAGGTTCAGAGTCTCTTTTAATTTATGTTTAGATATAGAATAAAAAGAAAACTCATCTTGAAGACTGCTTTTTAGAAATCACCATTTTCCCTCTAAAAAGTAGCCTTGACCTTTGACCCAACGACCCACTAGGGATCATGCATATGTTGATATCAAATGGCCTATCAAGTAATGTCATCATACGATCAACCGTTCTTCGGTTATGAATCGAAAATCATTTTTAATCAAAGGTTTCTCTGACCTGGACCTTTGACCCAAAAGGCAGTAGAGGTTGATAAATAAGCCTACTAAGTAATATCATTTTACAACCAACGGTGCCTCAGTTTTGATCGTTCAACATTTTTTTTAACTTGAAAGGCCCTGTGACATTGACCTGTGGCCCAATATTAAAAGTAGTTTTCCACTGGTCATGGCAAATATGCCTACCACGTTCTAGAACCAAATGTTCTTCAGTAATGAAGAGCGACACGATTTTTAATTTTCAGCTCCATGTTACCCTGACATTTAACAATATGAAACTTCAAAGAGAGGTTTTGGAGATGACGAGGGGTTATAATTTTAATACGTCAGATCTCTGTAACCCTGACCTTTGACTTTATGACCCAAAATGTAATATGCTCAATTAGATTTCATACCGATGCTTCCAACCTTGAACTGGCCGGTTTAGAACATGGGTTCTACACGGCGACTTGATGGGATGACCAATGACCTTTAATTCTTTGAAGGGCACAAGAAGATATGGATCAATGAAAAGAACCGATGATCCCCAAGTGGTACCATGACCCTAGTCAAACTGGCTTGGCATATATGCTGCATGTCGTCTTAATGAGAGGACTATCTGGTCAGAGTTTCATCAAATCCGTGAAGGGGGTAGAAGATATAGAACAGTCTTGAATTTCAAACAAACTGTTAGAATGACACTGATCTAGAGCATATAACATCGCTTCTGAAAGTATTCTTGATAAAATTAATATCATGAATATCTAGATAGATATTGAGCGTACACGAACACGTTAAGAGTGAATTTGAACATTAACCGACAATGTTTGGAGCATTAGTTTTGCACGTCGTCATAATGAAACAAGTAATTGAATCAAGTTTCATGAAAAGCCTTTCAGGGATTCAAAATATTTAGGGCCGACACTAAACACCAATAAACCCAATATTTGACTTTGACAAGACAACGATAAACATAGGTTCTGCACGTCGCACGAATAAAACCTATATCCCTGTTTCTCATATTCTCGGGGTTTCTCATATTCTCGTATTTTACTTGATAGGTGTCAAATTGGCAACTCTTTGCTATCATTTACAGAGATTTGATACAAAACTGGCACAAAAAAATTTCAAGTGATTTGACTGAGAATTAATGAAAATATTGGCATCTTCTTCAAAATGCTGTAATTTCCTTATTTCTTTATGGTGGGGTTAGTAAAAGTACCCATGTTGTTTTATTCTGCTGTCTATCATTATTATTTTTATGTAATTCGTAACATATTATGCCAAGCTATGCACCTTGGCCATTTATAAGTTTTTGGATTCTACAATGGGGCAATGCTCGAGACTCCAATATAAATCCCTGAGAATACGAGAAACTCTCTTCTCATTTCTGAGTATGAGGGTGACCTCAGACACTGAAACAAAATTTACATCAGGAGAAAAACCATGCAATTTATGATGATATCAACTGAAAGATAAGTATTTTCTATCAAATTACATGTAAAAAATGTTGCTAATATGTGTACTGTGTTATAGGTAACAAATTTACACGCTTAGACCCGAGAGAACAGGATATTTGACTTTGACAAGATAACGATAAACATAAGTTCTGCACGTCGTCTTGATGACCTAAGTTTATGTGAAACCTTAAGGGGTTAAGTGAAGAAAAAAATCAAAGAAGCGTATTAGAGAGTAACATGCCAATGACATGCACAACAACACTGTCCCTCATAAGCGACGAATGCCTCAAAAAGAGGTGTCTCACAGTATCCGTCGTCTCATCCTTCCATGTACGACAGAGTAACCATGGATACAGTATTTCATAACGTTTAAACTCTACGTCGACCATAACCTTTTAGGTACGGCCATGTGTGTTGTATGCGACACATCTTCATGATGTGTGTAATAATTGTGCCAAGTAATTTCAAAATCAATCAATGCATGACAAAATTACAGTCAGGTCATGAATGTGTGAATATATATACAGGATTCCATTAACTTTAAACTTTGAATGCCAGAAACCTTTGAGGAAGGGACGTTCACATTGCACTCGACACGTCTTCCAGATGTGCTGAGCATATGTGCTAAATGATTTTAAAATAATTCAGGACAAAGTTACAGTCATGACACGAATATGTGCATATGCACAGGATCCCATTATCTATAAACTCTAAGTGTGAGCTTCACCTTACGGGGTACGTGTGTCTTTCACGCGGCACACCTTCTTGGTGTGCTTTCATGTAACATCTGTACTAAGTTATTTTAAAATAATGTAATGCCTGACAAAGTTACAGTCCGAAAACGAATGTGTGCATATAGACTGGATTACATTACCTTTAAACTTAAAGTATGACCTTGACCTTTAAGGTAGGGACGTTGGTCCTGCATGCAACGCGTTGTCCTTATGTGCTTGAGATGTGTGCCAAATATTTTAAAATCTTCAAATGCACGACAAACATACATTCAGGACACGAAGAGGTGCATATATACAGCATTCTATTACCTTTAAACTCAAAATATGACCTTGAACTTTGAGGTAGGTAGTCACACGGACGGCCAGACGGTCAGACGGACAGATGGACGGTGCAATTTCAATATGCCTACCTTTGGGGACATAAATAGGCTTAGTATCGATTACTTCTGTGAAGTTTAATTGATTTCCCGCATTTGGTTGTTAAGAAATAGCGCGGATGAAATTTGCTGAAAAAACCCCAAAAGGCCTTAGGTCAAGCAAAAAATGCCAACTATATGCACACAAAAACCTGGTATTGATAATTCCTTGTACAGTTTCGTTGGTATCTGTCCAGTAGTTGCTGGGAAATAGCTCGGACAAAATGTTCACGCACGGACGAAAACACGGACGGACAATGTGACAGTATACTCACTTGAACTTAGTTTCAGGCGGTAAAACTACTTCCACTTTTAATTCTTGTTAATATCAAACTGTGAACACCCACTTCTTTACTAATGCCTCTGTCTCCGATGAAGGATCCAGAAAAAACATCCGCCAATAATAAACGCAACTGCTGCTCTTACATTAGTGTTTCACAAAGTACTCTGGAAGTCATTTTAACATACTCTTTTGACTTTAAACCAATATATATGAACAATGCTTAAAGTCCCAGAACCATTTTTACAAGTAGCTCTTATTTTACTTATAAAGATGTCTTACCGGCGGAAATAACCTTTATTTGTACCAAACACATTCCTAGCGTAGCCTTTTAAATCAATGTACTTGTTCGAAATATAGAGAAGAATTTTATTTCAATGATATTACAAAAAATAAGAAAGGCTTTCTGGTAACTCTTTTTAGTGAAGAAATGATTTGAATACAAAAAAATGAATATGTCAACATTTTTTTAGAGTGAGTAGAACATGGTTCTAACATCATCCTATCAGTTTATTTATTTCACAATGTCAGTGAATTCAAAGAGATCCGGGGACTTTAATAATGAATGTTAATTATCAGTGTATTTTCTCAAGTGTTTGACATTAACAGCAACTTTTATTTCAAAATACACTTTCAAGGATATCAAACAACTAAATATTTATTGATAATAGGCTTATATTCGGGATGCGAAACCAATTTTTGTTTTATTTTAACCCTTACATTAAATTCTAAACATTGCAGACTGTAAATTGTTGTTTTCTAGACATTGTCAGTGTCTATTATTGTATCGATCATGTATAATACATCTTCACCATTGTCCACCTGAAATAGATTGAGGTAATTGCACAATAACTGAAGGGTATGATGAATAATTAAATATTGAGACTTTTCGGAAATACCAGCATAGTTAAAATAAAGAGGTTATAATTTACTAGTATTCAGTGGAATCTGAGAAAATCAAAATTCCTATGAGTTAAATCGAAAAGAGAGCGTGACCCTAGGTTCAAACCCGTAAACATGAGACAATGATTAACCTGTCGTGTCGTAATCTTGAAACTGATGCTTACAGCGATATGCTATTCTGACTCACTTATTTCTAAAATTCCGATGGAGTTAGTTTGATTAGAATTACTAGTAGTCATCGGTAAAATTATACGGTTCACATAGTCTCTATCCAAAATATTGCTAATTTAGGCGAAACTATTATGTAATATTAAAACAAATTTATATCTTTTTAACAATTTGTTTAAATAACCCGCTTTGAAATACAAGAACAACTAGAAATGTTGTTTTCGAAGCTCTGCATCGAAAAAGGATGTTTTACCGTCATATGGAGCATATTTGAATATTGGTTGTTCAGTAGAACTTTCGGAGTTATTTTCCGGGCAAGCATATTACATAAAGGGAGACGATTGGGTAAGCTATAACTATAGTTCTTGATTTATGCACGTTGACTTAATGTGTAGTCTCAGTGTGATATCTTAAATATTTGTTCATTTATGCTCCGAAAAAGCATATTGCATAAAGTGGAGCGATTCAACAAAGTAGGCATACTTTTACAAAAAATATCATATCATTATTGTATAATATGACATAATATAGAGGTAATTGAGGGAATAAAGTGTTTTACATTCAATATTTCCCTTTATTTTTGTCAAGCTTTATTAATTTTAAATAGAAACTTACTTGCTCATATTTCCGCCTTCATCAAACAAAGATGTCGTGTTTATATCCGAGAAAATTCTGAGACATGTCCTGTCGAAATATTTGAAGTGGCGGCCGACTGGCACAATGCACATGTTTGCTAAGTGAGTCTAGAAATACTTATAGTCATCCAGACTCTTCAGTCTCAGTTCTGTTTCAAAAGAAAATATAATATTTCATGGATCAAAGTATTAGTATAAATACATGCCTAGGTGCTCACAATACTCACGAAACATCTCATTATGCTTCATACCACAGGTTACCATATCTAAAAAAATTGTATTATATAGACAAGGTTCCAAACTCATTAATTCCATATTCCTACTATAGCCATTGCCCTAGTGTAAATTCAAGCGTATTTACACGGATATGGCGGATATTTCTACTCCTACACACTCATATTGAATATATCTAACAAATTTATTAATATTTCTGATATATAATCAAACGATTTGCATGCAGTAGGCCCGGATTTCAGTCCACGACAGTACTTTTTATATAGTCTACATCGATGAGGTGATCGACGAATTACATTTGATTTGTTCATTTCTCCGTATATAACTATTACCGCGGAAAACTAAATTGAAAGAAATCAATTATTATTAAAATTCATCTATTATCTGCCGCTTACCAGTAACAAATATTCATCCGATCAAAAAATTCCTAGAAAATACATCAATAATTAATTTAAATGATCAGTAGGCAGTCATGTTTCTATGACGTTTAGAAGTTGTATCGAGCTATCCGATTGGCTGCTGCTTGACGGAAGGATATGGCTGCCCACTGAGCATTTAAATCGTGTATTGAAGTATTTTCGAGGAATGTTTTGATCTGATGAATATTTGATACGTGTAAGCGGCAGATAATAGATCAGTTTTGATCATAATTGATTTCTGTCAAGTAAGTTTTCGTTAGATTTCGTTATAATTTCTGGTTTTTGGCGGGAATCTTCCTGTTTTTGTTAGCTTTCATATTTATACGGTATTGGTGTATAACAAATTATTAGGTATTTCCTGAGTAGTGTTAGGAACTGAATCTTCTTAATACTCGAAATAGCATCCCTGGAATACCAGCAGTTCTTTTGAAACAGAACTTTGAGACTGAAAAGTCTTTGATAATAATTGCATAATCTCAATGCAATATCCCTGCGAATTGAGACATCTCCGGATAATAAGCGTTAAATTAAATTAAATTAAAGTTCCGTTTCAAAAGAACTGCTGGTATTCCAGAGATGCTTTTTCGAGTATTAAGAAGATTCAGTTCCTAACACTACTCAGGAAATACCTCATAATTTGTTATAAACCAATACCGTATAAATATGAAAGCTAACAAAAACAGGAAGATTCCAGCCAAAAACCAGAAACCACAACAAAGTCGTTACAGCCGATTGTAAAGGGCTTCAATTTTCTCATTCAAACTATGCCTTATTTACAATGCATAATTACCTTGTGTCCTTGAAACCACAGTGAGGTGTTAGTGAAAGAACTGCTCAAGGTGTATTTATAACCCGTACGAATGCGCCGCAGTGGAACACAAACAGCTGATGATGCTGCTTCTTATCCCTGGCGAGTCACTGCATGTTTTCACCAGTACCTAGAAGAGAGTAACAGACAGTTTGATTTTGAAATTTTACAAGAAAAAGAGCAACTGTTATCGAAACACTAAGGCCAGAATTTTTTTATTTCTTGTTACTCGAAGTTTGAAATTAAAAAGCTGCGTACGAAGGAGGGAAAAAAAAAGAAAAAAAAAGATTTTTTTTTTATACATGACAAACTTTGTTTCATCGTGGACCTGCTTTCTATTCTTAAATCCGACATAAGGACATCCCTTCCCGAGCAAAATGCTCTTGAAAATTTGTTGACTTTTATTTCATTATTCTTTTCCCAATTATATATAGAGAAGAATTAAAAATTTAGCCGAATTTCGGTCCCAAATCGGTCTGAAAATAATCGTTAGACAAATCGTCACCTCAACGCAATAAGGTCGTAACTCCTTTCTTTGACAAAAATCATTTTTTGGCATTATTGACTTCTTTTAGTATAAATACATATTATGTCAAAATCTGAAAATTAAATACCAGATACATGTATAAAGTAGAAAAAATGATATTTGTCAATTTGTCGTATCTCAAATAAGTAATATTCTTTTGTGCAATAAAGTCGTATCTCAAGTTACGCCCTTATTGCAAGAAACTGATCTCTGATAATAAGCAGATTGCTTTGTGCAATAAGGTAGTAACTCACAAACAATACATTCCATGGGAAAAGTACTTTGTTTCTCTATGTAGAAAAAACATTATTCCAACATGCATCATACTTTCTGCTTGT
>JAUMHA010388201.1:0-11996 GCA_032359765.1 Saxidomus gigantea
TAACCACTCAGTATTTTTCGTTAAAAATTGTCAAATTTGCATTTGCTGACGAATAATATTCAAATGATAAAAAGAAATTTTTTCAATCAATGGGACCTTTAAGATAAAACAATCTCCTGAATTATCACCTTTGTGTCATTCATTGTCATAAACAACATTAACTTGGATTTCCTAGGCTTATTTGAACAATCTTAAAAGAGTACCAATAGATGATGCTACATACCAAATATGTAAGCTCTAGACTAGGCATTAAACAAGAAGATTTTAAAAGTATTAACTTACATAATTTGTGTCGCACAGAACATATTACATGTTGTATATTTGTTTCTTTGCTCGAGACATCGTTTTTCAAATACATTCGGTAAAGAGAAAAAGGTTTATGTACGGTTGTAGTATTAAAAGGCGTACTAGACAAAGCTCACAAAAAACATCCTAATTCGGCGGGCGTACTATTTCAGATTTTCTGTACCTACAGTTTAGGCAATTCAAACTAACCTACTGTTACTTTTGTGAAGCAAGCTATATGTACGATGTACTACCCGGAATATTTTTTATAGCATCAGAAGATTACTATTCTATCTTATTTTAGGCAGAGGCAAATGCTTCACCAAATGAAACAAAGTCGAGTGGAAAACAGGACGATTTACCCTCAAACGAGGAGCAGAAGACCCAAGAGTATACATGGGATAGGTTTGATGAAACATTCGCAGAGAGTACATCTTCAAAGGATAACAGATTTTGGCATTTAATGCATAAAGTGGCGAAAGTGATTTTTGTCATCATTTTGTTTGTCACTGTCCTTGGCACTTCCGTTTTGCATAAGAGCACAGTTTTTCTTATAATCGCAAACATAGCGCCGCCGAACACGAAAGGGAATTCTTCCATGAAAACATCGAGCTACCACTTCAAGTATCGTACCTCTGGTAAGGGCTTGTCAAAATATTGAGGCTATCGATCGATTCCAAAATTATACTCAGCTTGCTTTTTCCTTTCAAATACTCATATTTCTAGGCAAAACAAGTGGCTCTAAAAAAATTTAGTCGGTTTGAAATTCCCCATCTATTCGCTGAACTGTTCTAGAGTCCTCTCCTCTAAACAGTTTTGATTTCAGTCTAAATGTCCTGCAAATAATGATAAGAAATCAACTGTCTGAGGACTTCTGTATTAATCGTATATTTTCAAATGTTTAGATTTTACGATAGACAAGGAACAAGATAGGGTGTTTTCCACATGCCAAGAAAAATTTCAGCTAAATAATAATATAATGTTTTAAAATTACGGTTATGGTAGACTTCTGCTTGTTGTTTTGTTTCAGAGACATCCACTTCCTATATATGGGCACTAGTGTTAGTCGTGATTTCTCCTTACGTTTTCACCACCTTATCGAGTTTATGGAACCTGATGTTCAAGAAGAGCACTGCTCTGAGGTTGAAACCTCTTCTGCTTGTAAGTAATGTACAATTGAAAGAAACAGTAGAAAAATGCAATCATAGTTAAAATATTTCGATTATATAAAACAAACTGATTTTACTTATATATCTATTAACCCCAATCTTGATCTTTACTACATGTACATGTAGTCCATCTGATTGTGCATGTAATGTTTCTGATGTCTGAATGATTAAAACAACTATAAAGACGCGTGATCTTATTTGCTTCAGCAAAGTTTCATTGCTATTACCATATAGAATGAATTTCATAAATCATTTCTACACGCTTGCAGTTCCAAATTGTTTCTAAATATGTAATGTTTTGCAAAGGTTACTTTTCTTTCTCCTTTATTAAACTACAAAACGTATATTGTTTGCTCGACCCATTCAATAATTGTAAATATCACAACACAAGACACAATCAGACATTGTTTAAAAAGTTAATAAAAAAATCATTAATGTTAAAAGTAAGCATAGTAGCACATGTATATATCTGACATGTTACTATCTTTGCTTGGTAAACTTTGTCAAATAGGCATACAAAAAAATCAAAATTGTATTATTCTTCATATATCTTTCAGACACTTCTTGTAGAGACAGTGCACTCCGTTGGAATAAGTCTTTTCATATTTGGACTGCTTCCAAACTTAGACCCTTTGGCGGGGGCGTTGTTTTGTATGAATGTTGTAACAGTTCCAGCAGTATTGAGGCTCATATCTCTTGGGTTTTCTGAGATGTTTGGTACTGTTTTGTAACTGTTACATACTTGTGTTTGTTAAGTCTTTGTATGTAGTCGTTTGACTCTTGAAATAAGGAGAGACAGTTACTCACTTTTTACTAACTAATTTTCCTTGGTATATGTGGACGTCAGTATTTTTAAATCAGCTCAGTTCTTAGATCAGCTAGTTAGTTACACATACCTGCCTATAATTAGGTACATAGGAGTTGCGAAATACGTTTTTATGCATGTCTGATACGACATAAAACTTTGTTTCAACTGCACATGCATAGTTTTGTTTAAAGGCGTGCCAATATTCCTTCAAAAGAAATTATTTCGCAAATGAATAACGTACATTATTTCAGTAACGACGATTATAATTTTAAAACAGTTTATTCTTCCGCTATGAAATATTTCAAAACTTTAAATAAAGTGTACATTGTAGATTCAGAACACATAAATTAGGAAATTGTATAAGAAATGTAAAATAATGTATAAGTAATTGCATGCTGTTGCTATTTAGACGGTGGTAGTTATAATTCAAAGGCGAGAATAATTCAACGTGCACTAAGTCTACTAGGGGTGGCAGCAAGCATTAGTTCAATGGTATGCTGGACTTACTACCTGTACAAAGTAGATACTGAATGGCAGAAGGAAAGGCCGGGCTTGTTAGTTATCTCAAGCCTTACACCTATACTTATATCAGTGGTGTGGTGGGATAACTATATTCCAAAGGTAAAAACATGATAAAATAATGATACCTCTTATATTTAAACACGAAGCAATTATGTTATTTGTTTTGTTATGCTTAAAGGTTGCTCTGGACAGACATCAATCTAAACTCACGCGAAGTTGAAGAAAAATTAATATACTTGACAGTTTGAAAAACGCAACGTTTTAGTAAGTCATAGATTGTAAACAATGTGTAAACTTCCTCTTTTTTACATTAAGATTTATTTTTTGATCGTATTATGTATATCATGTATATAATAAAACCAAGAAATGGCAAAGAAACTTACATTTTCGACAAAATACCCGTCAAATTCCTGGATGCGTTTTTGAAGTTGTTATGTTTATACATGTGTATTACCTTTTACGGCTGCAGACTACTTTCAGGTTTCTTCATTTTACTTAAAGTGGTATAAAAGATGTTTGTAGAATTTGAATTTCAAATACACCTAACATGTGATAGTAAGTATATATAAATAGCTAGTACCTGTT
Source organism: Saxidomus gigantea (assembly GCA_032359765.1). NCBI lineage: Eukaryota > Metazoa > Mollusca > Bivalvia > Venerida > Veneridae > Saxidomus > Saxidomus gigantea. The sequence continues at coordinate 3,370 of JAUMHA010388201.1, forward strand.
GCAGCGACATTACGTTTCATCCATTAGAAAAGAGAAACAATTTGATATTATCATTCGCAGAAACTTGATTCCATGAAAAATGTGCGTGAGCAGAAACCTGATTCCATGAAAAATGTGAGTGAGCAGAAACCTGATTCCATGAAAAATGTGAGTGAGCAGAAAGCTGATTCCATGAATAGTGTACGTGAGCAGATTCTAGAGATGAGATCAAAGATTTATGCCATTGTAAGCATCTGGAAAACACTAGTTACCATTTGCATGGTGTCAGTATTATATGGAACTGGGTGCGAAAACGGAACCAAGTGTTTAGAAGTATTATACGGAACTTCTTATGAAATCACACCCGAGGTGAATACCAACAACTCTGACATGCTGTCAAATGAAATAAAGAATAACGTGACATTAGATCATTGGCTCCTTGGACCAACAGAACTCGTGTCAGATGTAATTGATGGATTGTGCCCCCCATACTCGCCATTGTATATATCCCTCGTAAATATTATATCTGGGCTAATTTGTTTCAGGTATATGGATGTTTCGTTTATTGTATCTATAAATATTCTATCTTTTTCGTGTATTTTAAGTTTATGTATCATTCCAAAAGATGATTTTCTGGAGATAAAGACAAGTTATTATCACTAATTGTTATTTATGCAGTGAAACTCGATATACAAAAGTACTTAAAAGCCTGTCATTTAGCAAAGTTTGATATTCGGATAAATGCCTGAATGCTTTTAAAGATGCAAACACAAGGCATAAGTCATACATTGTAGGTGCTGCGTTGCTGCAAATAAAATACAAGCCCAGATTCCTGGATTCTCTTTGCCCCTTGTATTGACCACGCCTATAACACTCTCTTTCATGAGTGTACTTTATTCTCGACAGGTAGTTATTTTTATATTACGTTGTAATATTAGTTGAATGTAAAATAAATATTTTGCAAAATAAAATTGTATCGATAAACGCATAATATGTTTCGAATGATTTAATACAAACGTTCAAAAACGTTATACAGTCAAGAAATATACAAAGATTGTAGAACAAAAAGTTGGCATTTATTTGAAAACTTGACACCTTTTTTCTGATGATTATCAAACAATGTTTCTCAAAGAAATGAGTATATAAGATTAAACTAGGATCCTGCATTACGTGTCACGTAGTTTTATCGCCACAATATGTATAAGTGTTTTGTTGTTTTTGGCCCTATTGCCTTCATTTCGTTTATATCACGTACATGTTTTCAACTGACCGATGTAAAGAAGTTATCTATGAAATACTATTAACCGCTAAAATATACTTTTTCAGCCACTTCATTTGACAGACTTTTGTTTTATACAATTTCCGATTTGGCAAGGTCAGCTTGACTTTGATGGAATCATGATAGCTGCAAGCATCCTCGGGTACATTGCTACCGTCGTGGTGACAAGTCATATATGGACTCTCAGTAACGGCCGAATGCAAACCGAAGAGAGGTATCTTGATTTTTTTCAGCAGTTTTTCAGAATGAATGCACCAAGTACATGTTTGAAAAAGATATGATAAAAGTATTTTACACATTCGTCAAACATACTTCTGCAATGTTTGTATTTTATTTTTTTAATTTTGTGATTACTATTTGTTGTAATGCATTAAACAGACTATTCATAGGGAGGAAGCACTTCTTTCATTTATTTCTATGGAAGCTGTAACATGAACAATATTATATATTTTTTGACAGGATGTTTTCACTTCCAATGTATTGTGGACTTTTCTTAGACCAGTCGCTGATTTTAAACAGAAAACGAGCCGAGGGCGATACAAAGAGTATTAAATTCAATAAAGAAGAAAACAAGGTATAGGTTCATTTTAATTTTGTAATTGAAGTCCCAGTAGTCCTTTTGGTGTAAAATTACTTATATTACAAAAAAACCCAGATATCTTGACCGTTATTTGTTGGAAACGTTGCTTTTTAAGTCGACAGTACACGCTATTAATCTAATGCAGAATATGTTCAATTATATTGCTTAAAATAACGAACACTGCTTGATACATGTTACACTTTTTCTGGATGAAGCGACAAAACACGATAATAATAACATTTTTTCAGACTAAAGAGAAAACAACTTTATCATTTATTTAATACATAAATTTATTATATATTTATCTAAAGTGCTAATTGGACTTTAAGTTTAACTTGTAAGAGAGATTATGTCTCTAGATGGCGATTTAAACACCATGTTAAAGATCCATGACTGCCTCTAAGAAAGTATTTAAGTAACTGTATTTAAAGAATTTCTATCTTATGTTATTCACATTTTAACTGTTGTTTTTGTTCAATTTTATTCATCACATATATTTGCAAAACCTGATGAGGAGGCGTTTTAATTCATAAAATGATAATTGTCTTATTGCAGATTAATAGAATAAGACATTTATGGTCTTCAACACTATTTAGTTTGGCTTGAAATGTTAATGACGGTTTCATTTAAAGTATAGTAAATCATTGTCTGGGACAAAGAACACTGGTCCATATAGAGCAAATAACGCATTTTCAAATTAAACTTGTGGACTCGGATGCAAAAACAAAAGCAAAGATGTAGACAGATGTATGCGCAACATCAGCCTTAAAACTAGGGCTTACATGTATGACATGTATCATGCAGTTTTAAGTGGAAAAACATGAAATTATTTCATTTGTATTTAACAAGAAAATGCTAATCAAAAAGTTATAAAGGGGATGCCCCTTTAGGGTATAACTTGTCTGGCGTTTTTGTTGTTAAGTTTATATCTTACCTAGTGAGACAGTGTGCGTTTATATGTTTGTTTCTGGCTTTTCTAGTCAGCTTATGTATGTTTTATATCTAACATGATTTAAGACATAACCTTGTAATTTTTAAGTTTTAAGACAAGCCTGTTTAACAGGTATTTTTTTTATATTTTGCCGTTTGTATATCTTATCTCACGACAAGGCCCAGGAAAATATTCAATTAACTCTTTCAACCCGAAAAACAAACCGGTTACAGTTAGCATAAACCTATAGCTAGGTATTGGTCATATCTATAATATTGTTATCACGAAAATTGCAACTAACCTCATCAAAATACTTTCGATTAGTAACATCCGCTATAATTACACATAGACTTAACATTGAAAGTATCGGGCTACATGATATAGATCATTCCCCTTAACTGCTATTGTTGTATTAAAAGACATTTGAACATATTAATCTGTTACATTCATTGTATACAAGGAAAACAGAAACTGTGGAAAGTATGATAAAAAGTTAAATTATTATTCAGGATGGAGCGAATAATGATAACACCAAATTGAATACTGAGCCAGTACCAAAGATATATCTGTGCGCAACTATGTGGCACGAAAATGAAAACGAAATGACCCAATTACTGAAGTCTCTTTTCAGGTAGCTGTGTTTCATAGAGAAGTAAATCAATCATAATTGTTTATCTAAAAATAACAAGTAGTTATATACAAGGGGCTTTGACTTAAGAAAATACAATTATGAAATAAATACATGTGTTCTAACAAATTTATGTAACACAGTTGGCTTCATTTCGAATGATTGAAAATGTAACAGTTAAAGTTAGAAATTATAATGAAAAAGCGTATGTAAATAACACGAACAACTCCTGAATTTGAACTGCATATTGTTACAATATTTCTGCTGTGTATCAATATTCTAACTTGTTTTTTTCAAGACTTGATATTGACCAATTTTACCAGTGGGCAAAATATAGGACCGTTGGAAATCCCGACTATTACAAGTTTGAAGGTATGCATTTCAAATGAACACATACATGTATTAGTTTTGAAAAATGTCTTTAAAGGTATTAAATGAAAATTAGAACATTTTAAGGACTGGGTACATATGTATATAGGACAGTCAAAAGATCAAAAGGCCATGAATGATAAAAATTGTTATTCAGTTGCCACGTAAACAAAGCAATTGTCTTGTAAGAATCCTCCAGTCCCAAGGTAGTGGTAGCGTCCTTTGGCAAAGTTGCCATTCTCTCTCTCTCTCTCTCTCTCTTTTCTCTCTCCCCCCTCTCTCTCTCTTTCTTCGAGGTTGATTCGATCAAGATTGGAGTGAGTCTTGAGAGCGATTGATAGATTATGTTAGATCGAGAGTATATACATTAGTATTAAAATAAACAAAGATGAAATATTTGCAGCCCATATCTTTTTCGACGATGCATTTGAAACCAGAGACGGTAACAGGACGATAAATGAATATGTTGAACGATTGATAAAGAAGATTAATGACGCCTATCGGTAAGAGACATCCTCGTGCCATATAAAACAAAACTAATTATATAAAAGTACATCAAGGTGTTGTTTCAACATGTTTTACATGGTACGTGGTCATCTTATAATTAAACATAAAAAGTAAATGACTGTTTGAGTCTATATAAAATTTCACCATCGTTTCTTACGCAGCTAACACATGCATCGACACATATTAAAATAAATATATAAGAACATCAACTGTTTATGCGTGTTTGCATAGGTCAATGTATAAGAGGAATGCTGAAGACGTGAAAATGAGTCCGCCCTTGAAAGCAGACACCCCGTATGGCGGAAGACTTGTTTGGAATTTTCCCTTTGAAAACATTTTGAAAGTGCATTTAAAAGACAAGGAAAAGATCCGACATAGAAAAAGATGGAGCCAGGTAAAATTAGTATTTTCCATTACTGGTCGACATCATAACGCAAACCTCTTATTTATTTAATATGCTTAGTTTAGTTTATAGTTTATAGTTCGATTGTGTAGAAAGCTTGTAGCTTATCGAATCACTCTCGAGTCCGCTTCCTGGAAAAAACAGTACTGGTGTCTTATGAGGAAGTACGGTTTAATATGCTTATAATAAGTGACTCCTTGTCAGAACACTATAAAGCACCATACACACATTCTATCGTTCAGTTATTAATGACTCCATCACCATTAACTAATCATGAAAATTACGTTAAGAGATAAAAATAGTTTGTTTTGATATATATTAGATTATTAAAAAAAAAAACATACATGTATATCGATAAATTCCTCATTTTAGCACACATGATCAACAATGAGACTTTCTGTTATAAATCGCTATCCATCCATTAATTGTACAACAATTTTACACATGTTATTGATCGTTTGACGGTACTGCAACACGTTTAAAAATGCTGATTGTACCGGTGGTGAATGGAACGTGCATGTATAGTTTAAACCTTTGGGTTAGGTAACACTATTTGCAAATGTATTATTAACGCTAATGAAATTATTTAATTCAACACCAGTTTTAGGGAGTGCCTCTTAAAATACGGACAGAGAGGTTCTCACGCATTTTCTATTTTTAGGTAATGTATATGTACTACTTGCTGAAAGATCAAGACGGCCCTTCCACGGAAAACATCTTCATTCTTGCTCTGGACGGTGACGTAGATTTTCAGCCTTCCTCACTGAAGCTTCTTGTAGACACAATGAAACGAAACAGTTCTGTTGGTGCTGCGTGTGGTAGAATTCTACCAATTGGAATAGGTGAGATCTTTGAATTAACATGAAAATAAGGCTATGTTTGATCTTGTGGTCAGGTTAATTAATGTTTTCCTAGATTTTTCATTTATGAAGATATACAAGAACTTTTAACATCTGAGATATATTTTTACATAAGAAATGTTACCTAATTTAATATGTTGTTCACGTAATCCTTAGCAATTAACGTTGTTTTCCAATGAAAAGTACAAGGACCACTCATTTAAATTTCTTAAGTTAAGGTGTCAAAAATAATTATCGTCAACAGGTCCAATGGTTTGGTACCAGAAATTTGAGTACGCCGTAAGTCACTGGCTACAGAAAGCTACAGAGCATGCTATCGGATGTGTTTTATGCAGTCCTGGGTGTTTCAGTCTTTTCCGTGGATCACATCTCATGGCAAGTAATGTGATAAAGCGATACACCACTACACCAACTGAGGCTAGGCACTATGTACAATACGACCAAGGTAATCAAATGAATCAAAATTACAGTTTAAATATTGCAGTTGCTCCTGAAGTGGTTACAAACATATTGTTAAGGATACCGTTAAAGGTAGTACATGTTCTACTTATAGTGAACTATAAACACAGGGCTATTCAAATGTTCCATCCTTGAGAAGAGCCGCTGTTGAAATGTAGTAGCATGTGTTTGCGGTTGGATCCACCGGCCGTGATGTCGATACCTAATATTGCTCTGGTGGAAGTGTACTTCGGCGAGTCGCATTCATTACGAAGAGTGGTCAAGAATTAACCGGACTGTTGCTGTATTTCTTTAACTCTATAAAACTTGATTGTTCGTACAAGTAAACTTTAATTCATTAAACAAGTTTTGGCAGAATTATGATACTCTCAGAAACACAGAAAGAATTTTCATCGTTTTTATAGTAACCGTCTTATAGCAGACCGGGGTAGTTTGACTAAATCATCCATAATATGCCGCGTTACATGTATTGTATTGTTTTACTGGTGTTGAATTTTGGTGTCAGGCTTCAAGGTAATAATATGATGTCAAATGCGAATTTTACAAAGAATCAACATCAGCCTCGTTTCTTTTAGAAGCCAAGAGGCTAAATATTGCCCTATGTCGTTCAATTGACCTTTCCTTTCATCGTACCGCGCTATCGTATGACGTAATTATTTTACCCCAGATGATTTAAATTTGAACTTGACCCAGAAATCATAGTTAATGTGTACTCGAATACCTACAAGATGTTTCTACAACTTGACCTGATAGCCTTGTTTTTCACCTTGGATGTCCTTGTTTCAAACTTGAGTACAAGAGTATGTATAGATAAACATTCTGATCAGGTTTCATGTAGATCAGGTTGAAACTGTACCATCATGAGTGCTTCCAGGGTGTGTTAACAATTTTGGAACCTAGGTAACTTATTTTCAAACTGTGCCTAGTATTCATAATATGAATAAACATTTTGATCAACATGATATGCTATTGCACTAACTTTATTATTTAGGCGAGGACAGATGGCTGTGCACGTTACTTTTACAAAGGGGTTCTAGAGTCGAATACTGTGCCGCAGCTGACGCCCTTACATATGCTCCGGAAGGTGCCGAGTTTATTCTTTTTGTTAAATTGTGCTTTAAAATTTACGTTCTAGGTGTTTACTATAATATGTTTATTTAAACTAAACAAAAAGTATTTACCAGATATATGCTAAAATGTGTATTGCATATATTTAATATTGCAACTAAAAGTTGTACGCATACACGATGCAGTAGTCAATAATAAGTAGGCACAAATCAATTGCACATAGGCACTTTTCATTTAGACACATACAGTTGTCAGTTACATGAACAGAATATTTACTTAAATGCTCTTCCATACAGTTGTGAACGTCTTCATTTCAACGATTCATTAATTTGTCTTTAAGAAGACCGCTACATAAAACACTGTCCAGACATTAATGAGGCATAGTGTTCCGTGGTGGAGGGGAAAAGAGCAGTCGTTCTATGGCATGTTATAGTGATGTAGATATGGGTAATTTCAAAAATATTTATAGGTTTTGCTGAGTTTTACAACCAAAGAAGACGTTGGACTCCCTCGACAATGGCAAATATCCTCGACCTTCTTCTAGACTTCAAGAACGTTACTAAAAAAAATAGCAACATATCGAAGCTTTACATTGGGTACCAAATGCTGTTGATGGTCTCTTCGATTCTTACACCAGGGACCATATTCTTGATGATTCTGGGGTCCATAAACATGGCATACCCGTCATTGTCTTTATATTGGACTTTAACCTTGAATATAATACCAGTTGCGATATTCATTATCTTGTGCTTTCTTGCCAAGCCCAGTACACAAGTGAGTAACAAATATTACATTATCATGACAGTTGGGCTGCGTAGGGGGAGTAAGGGCCAGAAAGGTATCAGTGCATTTTTACGATTTTTCGGAAAATCAAACAAGACAATATTTCACATACACAACTAATAAAGTGTTATGTGTATGTTATTGTTTTTGCATATAGAAAACTCCTCAAAGAAAAATACAGTCCTGTCTCCACGAACAACACCTCCCTAGAACAACAACGTCCCTAAAAAGACACACATTTTTATTTGTTTGTGTAACAAACAAAACAAATTTACTTACCGTTTTCCGAAGCCTATTCCTTAAGTACCAAATCTGAAAGTAGCTCAGGCACGTCAGTCAGCATAAACTCCCAAATTGTAAGTCTTCATTTGAAACCATTTGGCCATTGCAGACATGAAAGTTGTATTGTTTCAATATATAATGTTATAAACTCATACAGCATCAGCTATATTTTGTAAATAAACAATGTATAACTAAAGTAAACTGTTTTCGAATAAGAACCGCGTATGTATTTCATTTTACAATGATGCGTAAAAATAAGGGACGATTTACTATATATACACCCTATAGAAATAGTTCCAATTTCTTACCCGCCAGCCATTTCTTAAACCTGTGCTGAAAGAAAACATATGTTTTGGAGTTTCTGTGACAATAAAATGTCTAACCCTGATTTTAAAGAATAAAATATTTTAAACAGCCAGGATTATTTACGCGCATGTTTACACATTCTCTTTTTACGATTATATCCATCCATTCATACATTTTATTCAATGCGCGGCAA
>JAUMHA010388212.1:10636-21385 GCA_032359765.1 Saxidomus gigantea
TAAATCAAACTGTATTTGAAAAATATTTAACAATTTATTATAGTGTATTTCAGTTTTAACGGACTCGGTAGGATATTGAACCAGACACCCTCTGATCCTGAGGTGAGCATGCTACCACAACACCATGGTGGAGCCACCTTTTTATCTATATTTAATTCTGTCTGAAGCAGCAACATTAAGCGGCCTGTTTTGGGTTCATCTTAAGAAAAGTTTGACAGTATAATTAAAAGAAATCCAAATTTTTTTAATTTGCAATGTTAAATTGAACAATGTCCTAATTATTTTACTCATCACTGACACTGTACTGAAGTAACATGACATTTTTAAACGGAGTAAAATTACCCCCCCCCCCCCCCCGCCACTGAAAAGATAATTCTTACTTGAAATTAATTTCTTTGTATGAATCACATTCAAAGTACAAATGCCATTTAAATTTGTCTATTATTGTAATATTTTCCATTAATATCTACCCTTTTAATAATGATTACGTGATTCTATTTCAGAATCATAAGTAAAGGTATGCAAAAATATTCTTCAAAAAGAAATCGAAATATTTCACAACAAAAGACTGTCTGTATTTCATTCACATCAAAAATATTGTTCATACAAAATTAGCCCTCAACAAATAAGAGCATATAATGATGAATTATTTACGGACCTTTACAAGTCTGTCCAAGCGCAAATTTTTCTTTTTATCATTTTTCAAATATGATAGATGAAACTAACGTTCTTTTACTCGTTAATTAAAAGGTAGGAAGGCAACTGTCACAACTTAATATCAAAATTAGTATGTTCGTCATTACCCACCTTTACTGAATTCTTCTATGACAATGCATTCATTTATTTCATATAGTCAGGCAATATTAAGGTGGCGTACTACTTCTAAAAGCCGAACTAATTTCGATACGAACGTCAAAAATGTTTCATACAAATTTCCTAGAATCAACTCCATCCTCGGAAAGAATTAACTGCGAACCTGCGTCCATGGACTGTCGGGTTGTTAGCACGGATTGAAGCCTGGCACAAAACAATTAAGTCAAGTCTCATGGCTTAAAATAACTTCAGTTAATTATATGCCCTTAACCAAACAAATACGGTACAAACAAAAATTTGAGGGTATGTAATAGATAACTTATTAAAAGATATAATCATTGATATGACAAACTGCCATATCATTGCCAAACGATCAATGCCAATTAGCTGACAACCATACTTAACGAACCTCTGAGGATTCCAATAACTGTAATATCTATTAAATCTATGTTCTGTCGAGCATAAATTTTAATATTATGCTCAATAATAAATGTATATCAAACTGTACTTGAAAGTTATTAAAAAATTTATTTCAGTGTATTTAAGTTTAATGGACTTGGGAACTTTTGTTCAAAACATTCATTGCTTTAGTTATAGAACTTATTCATTTACCATCGATTGTAAGAACAAGACTAATTAATAGCTATATTCAGAAACGTTCTTCGCTCAACCGGACTTAAGATTTAGGACCATTAAGCACATCTGATTGACCAGTGAATAAATTAAAGCAACGAAACAACCAAATTTAATTAACTTTAATATTCAGTTGACCAATGGATGGCATGAGTAATGGACGCTTCCTTGGTGGAGGTCAAGTCAAGGAATATGACCCCGCCTTCCCCCCTACCCACACCCCCGTCCCCACCACTACCAGAAGAACTAGAAAAATTAGATAAGCTAAGACCTTATGTCTTACAGTAAATTATAATCACTGGCACAAAGTCTGTGGAAAAACAGTTTTTATAATTTTTAATTTTCTTCTCAAAATTTAGGCCAGATAAAATAACAAGAAATATAATTATGTGGTTCAGGTCATGCATGTGACCATGCTTTAACTAATTTATTTGTCAGCTCTTTGTTTTTCATGACTTCTGTAGCACAAGATTAAATTTAATATACAACTGAATAAAAGTCCCAGGAGCACAATTACAAGTAGCTCTCATTTTACCAAGAAAGATGTCTTACCAGCGGAAATGACCTTTATTTGTTCTAAAAACATTCCTAACTTTGCTTTTTAAATCGATAATACATGTTGTACATGGTTTATTTTCTCAATGATATTGCAGAAAATAAGAAAGGCTTTCTGGCAACTCTTATTCATGAAGAAACATCTTGAATATGAAAGAAAGGCATTATGTCGACATCTTGTTATAGAGTGAATAGAACATTCGTTCTGTCATTATCCTATAAGTAAACTGATTTTTCTATGTCAGTAAATTAAAAGTAATCTAACCTGGGTCTTTAATTAAATACAATGCAACATATTACCAACCGTATAATTTATTTTTAACTCAATATTCATATATCTATGGACATCTCGCCTTGCCATCTTAGCTGGCCTTAAAGTATGTGCATACGTAATATTCTTATTTGGCCTAATTGTTTTTGATGGAATCTGAGTGTGAATTTTTCTTCTAGCTGTTTTTCATGTTGCCACTTAATTTTTTGAGCCGCAAAGTTATTCCATAATCAAGACGAAGATATATGTCTTAAATGCATAAAATTCAATCAAAAATCTTGAGATATTTTATTAAGATTAAATTCTTCGATGGCATGTTAGCATGGCAAGCAGCTCTAAATTATCAGAATAACTTCATATATCATTTAACATGTAAAATAAAACATAAATTGATTTTCAAAAAGGTATTATAAAAATTGTTCCAGATAGAACGATATAATTATAATAGATTACTGCAGAGATGTTTACTGAATTGTGATTTATTATTCTTTATAATAAAGAACCATTAACATTTTGTTGCAGTTCAAAATAGAACAAACTTGAAGCTTATTATTTTGCTTCTGGGACCAGTGCAGATCATGATCAGCCTTAACATGTGTTTGTTTATGCTAATTTCTTTTAGTTCAATTACGACAAAAGCTTGAAGCTTTCTTTTTTTATTAAGCTTATGGATGTACTCTCAAGTCTGCTTCCTGGAAAAACTAGTACTGGTGTCACATGAGGAGGTACGATCGTGACCCCAGTGGGACTTAAACCCCAAACCCGGATTTATTTGGTCTGATCATGATCTGCACTATTTGCTATTCAGTTGATAAATTTTCCATGAGCACGGCCCGCTGAGCAGTCAATATTTCTGTAATTTAGTGAGGCAAGTCCTGAACATGTATTAATTGTACCACTGGACATATAACAAATACATTCTCTGAATCAGATTCTGTTCTAGTGTGTTCAGACTACATGTATATTTGTTACCCAATGAAATCACAGAATGTTTTTCCCTTCATTCTAAATTTCATAGAACGATTATACAAGTATACATCTTGTCTATGTTAACATAAGTTCATAGTACTGTCCTATGTTAGTAACAATGTGGGAGAAAGCGATAAGTTGGTAGAAATATTGCATTTTCATGGGATAACAAATAAAGCTTCCCTCTGAACATTAGTCAGTACTGTAAACATCTTTATATTTGCGAGTTGTTTATTTCGCCATTTTCCAATTTTCTATTTATTTGCAAGTGTTTGAATGTGCGAGTAAGCACTATTTGATATAATTCATTGTTTGTTTGCTATTTTAGCGAGTTTGATGAATTCACTAAGTGTTCCATTTGCAAAAATTTGTGACAAAACAAAATTGTGAAAAAAATGACTTTGACAGTAATGATTCATCTGTACCAGTGTTCTATAAAAAATTTAAAAGGTTGATGCATGTATCCATCTTTCTACTTGCCATAGAACAGTACCTTCTGATGCACATTGAAATATACAAAATACTGTTGAGTCTAAGACAAGTCTCAGCGCCTATGCCTGAACATAATCACTCTGGGATGAAAGAATTATGATGTGTTAATTGTGCACGAAATGCCACACCAATCCTGTTTCTTTCAGTCTTAAAATGAGCACCTAAAAGCACCACATACAGCAGGTGTGACATTTAGTTGCACGGATAATTGTATTAATAATGTGCAATATTATTCACCAATGTATTTTATAGTATGTAGAATAAATGTCTGCCTTCTTCACCCACATACTGTACTAAGTTGAAGTTATAACATGTCTAAGACACTCTTGTGCAGCAGTGGTTGTTGCTCAGATGTTGTTGTCAGATGACTTTTATTGTCAGATGGGATAATTTCAATCATATATTTTAGATAATCGTTATTTATGGAATTTTACGCTCGGCCGCAGTAGAACTTTAGCCACCCTCACAGAAAAATGGCAATCAATTATCATGGCTGACCATGGTCAAATTAGGTTCAATCATGGGCCTGTTTCACAGCTGACCATGGTCAAACCTAAGGTTCAACAATGGCATGTATTCATGGCTGACCATGGTCAAACATAAGGTTAAACCATTGGCATGACTATCTTTGCTGACAATTGTCAAACAATACATTGATCAGTCAAAAACATCAAGATTTGCATAAACAAGTTCTTAATTTAATTACATGGAGATCACAAATCTAAACCCTGCCCTACAGGACCATGTACACATCTCAAATACCACTGTAAATGCTTTTTTTTAAAGGTATTTTTCTTTTGTCAAGATAGCTTTGAATGATAACAGTCAGGACCCATTAGACATGGAAGAATTTATTTTAATGGCAATAAAAACGTATTAATGTTTCTTTACAGCTTCATGGTAGCTTGCCTCATTCATCAATGTATATTTAACACTTTTTGGTAGAGAAGTAAACTGTAATCAATCTTCTGTTATGGAAATAAGAGAGGCATGTCTGGCCGAGCAAATATTTTTTGTCTAGCGGTTTAATTTTATCATGGCTGTTTTCTGTTGTTTTCAGGAGGGCTCGGGCTCAATTCCTTCAGAAGAACCAGTACCAGGTTCCTCACCTCCATTAGAAACTGCCAACTTCCTCACAATTAAATCATCATGTTATAACTGGACTCAAACCAATGACCCTCTAGTAAATCAGTGAGCAGTCAAGTGATTTTCAATGTAGGTGACAATAACCACACAGTTCATGTGAAACAAGGCCGAGTAACTTTAATTTATCTGCTTTTATATTTTCAAGTATTCTTTTTAATAATCCATTGAATGACTTAATATTTTAATGAAAAATTTACTACATTTGTATTGATGTGTACTATAAGATAAATAAACAAAAAGGTTTGTGGAAGGAAATAGACATTTCAGCATATAAGAATGTGCTTTTATGATATATACAACGTACTGCACTTACGAGACCTCAAAAACTATATACCGATTGGCATACGTCTGGACTAAACTGGATTAAAATGGCTATAGGCAGTATCTACAGAATTCATAAACGATATTAGAAGTTACTTGCCGCAGTGCAGGGAGTACTGAAAGCACCAGAAAACACGTGAAAGTTTTACTGCTAATATTGCATGCCAGCTAAATGGATTTTGTTCATCAGGTTGTTCATATATATTTGATGTCTGTAATTCTACACTATTGTGAAGCAAGGCAATTATGTATTGAAGAGAATTTTGAAGAGCAAAGAATGTGTTCAGGGTTGGGGGCAGTTTTGTTTCAGTCCTTTTATTTATTTACAACACGTTATATCAACAAAGTGACAATTTGAGGATTACATTCAAGTAACTGTAACTACAGTCAACCCTGCCCTTGCAACCACCTGAGTTAAGCCACAATCTGACATATGCAACCACTTTTTATTCCTCCCTTGTAATTTAAGATGATAGCAATTTACCCTGAGTTAAGAGACCACCTGTCTTAAGAGACTACACTTTCAGCTTCCCCTGTGTGGTCACTTAATACAGGTTTGAATGAAATATGAAAACAAGAAGAACTTGGAACTTTTTCAATGGAACACACTCTACTTTATTTCGATGTTAATGACATTACTGTTATTTTTTAATTTGCTCTAATTTGAGAAAATAATATGAATGCCCTCCCATTATTAAGAAATGAACTTTAAATCATTTGTGCCAAATTATTGTTCATTAAACTATATACATTTTTAAACACTACACTTCGAAACAGACGGCAGATCAAAACACCCCTATTTAAAGAAATAGATTTGCCCAAATTGGAAGTCAGAAGATCCCATTGAATAAATCGAGGGGTATTTTATGGGTTTAAAATGAAACATGAATGAAACATGAACACATGAGTCCTGTATCAGTCCACATGTTATTTTCCCAGGGACACAAATCACAATAGCTTTTCAAGTATTTGCTAAGTGACCTCGTCTATGTCAAACCTTTCCATTTCGGTGAAAATCTTGTTAATCATTCGATTATAATGATCAATGATCAAAATCATAACAGCGGGGATTGGACATTTACGTAGTTGTCCAGCTATTTAAAACTATTGTATCATAACTCTAACGTCCAGTACCCACAGAGTAGGCGGCCATATCATGTGTCCTTTAGTCATTTTGTTTCACAAATGGCCGAACAAATTACTTGCCAGGTCAGATGGAGTTTACACCATAGTGAAGTGTGATTTTATTTATTAAAATATTTACTCAGTAGGTGACCTCACTATAATCTTCTATTCACGGTATGTGTAACATTAAATCGGACCAAAATAAACAAGATTAAGTACAATATATGAAATTTGATAATCTCGGCTCGGTAAAATAAATTAGTTAAATACCTAGTAAATTGAAAGTAAACGTTCCCAATACGGCAAGTGAATTTGAAATATGTGGTCTAATTTGATCGCAAATAATTATTTAGTCTGAACGCAAATAGAGATGACTAGGCGATCAGAAATAGACAAATTGCTTGGCTGTTAATTGGTATAATAATATCATAGTACCTATATAAATATGGTGTCACATTCAAACACTAATTTGCGAAGAAAAAACATATTTATGTTTTTAAAGACAAAAAATTAAAGAACTGTTCTTAACACAGAAGTTGTTCAAAGTTCGTAAATTTTAAAATATATAAATGTTTTGACTGCTCAAACAAAACTAAATGTCTTTGCCTGTTTTTTTTTGTCATTTTGCACGTTAATCAAACATATATACATTATGTAAAATCTGTGTCACAGTCTTCAGACAATTTGTATGTTTTTTCTGCCGATTTCATTATTCAAATTAAGACCTTTTTTTCTTAGCAAAACACTTTCGACTAACTTTGATGTTAACATTTTTTGAATAGCTGTTAAATTGTGAAAGGAAAGAGAAAACAACGCTGATGAATCATTGTATTCATTAGGCCACACCAAATTGATTTGTTGGTCATCGGATACTCTGCCAAATATCCAGAGTATTGAGCGAACGAGCAAAATTAAACATATTATTTGGTCCATGAATTTTCCATCAAGCGAAAAATAATAACTGGTATTTAAGTAAAGGTGAACATACTGATAATATTGTGTTATACAATTTAACTGTAACTAAAAAAGGTTCCCTTAGCTTAATGTAAAATAAAACACAACTCTAATCAAGTGAGTTTAATTTAAATTATTAGTTTAAAAGAAATCAGCTAATTTGGAATTTTTTATTTAGTGAAAGAGAATTGATGTAAGCGAGTCCTGAATGACCAATTTATTAATTTGGTGTGGCCTTACCGGGATATTTTCATGATACAACTAGGCCTAATTTCAGCTCCTGAATAAGAGCAGCAAGTTTAACCTATTATAATTTATGAAACAAGGAAGTCAATGATGTATGTTTTTATAATTTCCTTAAAAGCATCTTATTTCATTACCAGGCTGGTGCATTTCTTCACCATCGTAAACTTATAGCTAAACTCTAAATCCTGTGTTGTCTGCAAGTGATTCTGTATTAGCAAATAGTGTAGATCATGATTAGCCTGTATATTCGCGTAATCTGATCATTATCCTCACAGTGTTCCCTTTTCTTAGTCAGTACAATTTAAGTTTCTGTGAAACCCCTTTGAAAGTCAAATGGTACTGCCCAAATAGAAAGATGGACAAGTCCATTTTAGAAATGTGGTAGGAAACCAGTTAAAAGGATTATATATGTATCAATAGCATCTTTTTCATTTTTTTCTGCAGTTTTCACTAACGCAATTAAATTATATCTAATGTGGCTATTCTACAAGTGCTCGCGCTTAATGAACAAATCATTTTTCACCGTTTATCAAAGGAAGAACTTGTTAATAACCACAAATCAAGTGGTACGGAACAATTCAGAAAATTAAATAACTTCCGATCGAACCTCCATATTCGTTCTATATGAGGGTAACGTACTTAAGTTTAAAGCTCATGTCAAGTGCATAATGATTACTTCTTACTAATAAAGCATGTCGCGGTCCACTGAAGTCTCAAATAAAACAAAATTCTAACTGTATGACGTAACATTTGTGATTTGAGGTGCAGTCTTCTCTGTCATTTTAATCAAAGAATGATCCTATTATATCTTATTTGGTCACTATACCATAAGCAGTGACCGTCTAATTTTTAGATGTCTAAATTAGGAAAAAGAATTTCATAATCTGTCGATAAATTTGAACATTCCCAGTTTTGCCATTTTAGTCATCTTTATTTTAAGTATGAATGAAAAGACACGTCATTTGATTATTTTCTTTCACACATACCACCTATTTATAGTTCTTAAAATGTCAGTGATGAAATATAAATAAATGAGAACTATCACATTGACGTAAGACACTTGAAATTCTTGTTCAAGACGTAAAGAATTTTTAACACTATGTTATAAAAAGACGAGAAAATCCGATAAAAAGATTCCACTTGTTTACTGGCTAAATCTTTATTTAAGATTTCACAACGTTTCAAAATTAAAATTCCAAAACATGTTTACATAGTACATTCTTAACACTCAAACGGGGGAAAAAAGAAGACGTTTTTTTGTTTGCAGGGATTCATTGATGAGACGGAAGTAAAGCCTCTTGAATTATACAAAGTCATTTTAAACTGATGTAAGGCCAATATCTTCACATTACAGGGACAATTTCAGTAAGTCAAAAGAAGTACTCGAGAGAAACTTGTAAAATTTGAATAAACTGTGTGCGGAAATTGCTAAACTGTCGACAAGTGAGCAAACACTATCCCCTCAAATGAATCATCAGGGAAGCCGTATCAGCACAAAAGAATGTTAGAATGTTAGCAGTCCTGTTTTTCCCCTATGTCAAAAAGAAAGTTTTACGTTAAAAGCTGGAAATGGAGTGCATAGCGTTTAGAATAAAGTCACAGAAACTGAATGTGGTCACTGCATCAGTAACACTCCCTCTGTTAGTTTGAAACAATTTTACCATTTTGCTATCAACAAATCTTCAAAAGACATTTTTTAGTTCGAGTAATTAAGGCTTTTTGAATCATCTAAAGGTACAGTGTCGACTGGTTCAGCTGTGATAATATGAATTAGGGTCCATTAATAAAATATTCTATTAGGGATAGAACCAGTATCATGTCTTTGACAGGTCATTTCAACATTTTTGTGTCGATTTTTTTTTCAATATATAAAAACATTCACTATATTTGAATAAAACTTACTGACAGCCTTCAGGATGAGGTCAACAGGAGCCCATAAAATTAATAGATAAGAAAATAAATAGGTTCGTAATAAATTGTATCAATAATTTAAAGACATTAAGAAAAATTTGAACTAGTTTTACCATATTTATGATGACCTCACTTAATCTGACGTTTTCGCTGTCCCAATGTTATCAATGTATAATAATGGGGATTTTTTAGATTCTGGCGCTCTCTTCATAAAAGCAGGCCATTTTGGTATCAGTAGCGGTAATTGTTAAGGAATACAGAGGGATGCCTAAAATACAATTGTATCAAGCGTTGCACAATGTTTACTATCACAGAATTGCTGTCTCCATATGTTGGCTATATATATCTGAGTGTGTATATATATATATATTGTCTACAGACTATGCTATTCCCAATTATTGTAATTATTCGTGGGTGCCCAGACACTTCTAATGAAGCTATTTGCATTCTCTATGAGTGTAATTATACTGATAAAAGCTTTGATTAAAGACTTTTTCATTAATATGGTAGACTTACTTTAAAATATTACTGTTGGGTAAACGTCACGTGCATTTATAAACAATGAATTGATTTGTCCATCTTTCGATTTGTACAGTGACTGACTGAGTGAGGTTTTTTACCCTCGGTGCTTGACGATTGCCATATGACCGAGCGACTATTGGGACAGTAGAATACAGGGCTATTTTTCACTGAGATGGGAAAGGGCCAATGCCCTTGATTTGGGGAAAACATTTAGCTTGGCATTAATTTAGCAACAGGGAATAAAAATCCTGAGGTAACGTATAACGTTTAGGGGAAAACGCATTATTTGAAAGAAATTTTCTGAAGGGAAGATGTATGTCTGTAAACAGCCCCTACCATAGAAGGGAAAAAATCCCCGCGATATTTGCTCAAAGGGTGCAATTGAAAATTTACTGACTGAATAGCGAACAGGGCAGATCATGATCAGAATTCATAGCTGATCATGATCTGCACTGGTTACAATTCAGGTAGAATCAATCGCCCCCAGCAGAGAAAGAGTTTATATCCTCTCACTCAACAACAATTGAAGTAATCATTTTTAAAAATTCATTAATCAGATGCACACAAGTTCAGATAAGTTCAAATTCATTACAACCTAATAAAACTTTATGTCTATTTATATGAATTCATTTCTAAAGTACAATTTTAGTTAATGAGGCTTGAATTAATGTTCCTCACACTATTTACTGCTGTATAGCATATGAGTGCATATATTTACTGCTCAAAGTCCTATATAGTTTTCACTTGTATTTCCAGTTCTTTTAAAGTCCCAGGATCACACTGATTTTACT
>JAUMHA010388213.1:0-11995 GCA_032359765.1 Saxidomus gigantea
AAAAAGCTCACCATGAGATCTTTGTGTTCAGACGAATTATGATTAACGTTATCCTAGATATACATAATACACGAACATTAATAAAGACGAATGGAATAAACATGTAAATAATGAAATGTAACGAATAGGCGCGGCGAAAGTCCCAACTAAACAAAAGTAGGAATAACATAAAACAAAAACATTTATAAATCGTGATTTTAGTTTTAATTCATTCCCTGCAACGTGCAATCAGAGTTCATCATTCACATAGTAGAGTTCTTTATAAATTGTAGTTATCCTTAATCACAATAATACATCGCATGCCTGCTTAATTAACTTGGAAGCTACCTATATTCGTTCGGCGCTTGTTACAGCGGATACAATTTATACAAGAACGCATGTTCCTGTCTTAATGGGACACGATTGGCTTGAATCCTGCTTGATACAGCAGATGCAATGTTTACAAGAACGTATATTACTGTCTTCATAGGACAAGACTAGCCTCAATTCTTCTAAGATTCCCCATCCTGACCCATATGACTAACTCGGTTTTTCTTACACCTTAAACTTCCCTTACGTTGAAATTGGACATTTCGGCTGTACAAAAATGTACACCGTTTTATTGGTCATAAGACTTGCAGGAAAATACACCTTAAACGGACTGCATTAGGTAGCGTCTGGAAATTATGTAAAGCAATCTAAACCAGCATATGCCAGGTCACGTCCAATCACGCTTTCATACTGCTTATCAATCAATTTTCATATTTTTAAACAGCGGAATCGGCTTAACTATATATAAAACCAAATATAATTAGTTTGTTTCATAAAACCTTTTCGCTTTGCTTCAAACTCTGTGCTTTCATCTTAAGGAAGTGGAGAGGAGCATAAAAGAACTCTTCATTTACTTAGACTTATTCATAACGAAACGTATGAACCATATTCTGCGAAGACAAAAAAATCTAAATTATAAGCGATGTGGTTCTAGTCAAGACGGTCTATCTAAAAGATAGGACCACCCGGAAACGTGAATTTTAACCTAAGTAGCATAGCTTGAACAAACTTGGTAAAGAAGCACTACACAACGCTGATATACCAACCAGACTCTTAAGTTTTATACAATGACTTCTCTTAAAGTTTCCTGTAAATAGGTATATGTGAAACAAGAAACTACCAGGACCGGATTATTTTCAATCTAAAGAGAATTATTTCAACAAACTTGCTATATTAATATAGGATATATAAGCTGTAATTCATGTGGTTTATGACAAGAACATTTTTAAAGAAAGTTTTACCTATGTAACAGTCTTTAAAACAAGTAGCCCCCAGACGGGATCAATTTAAGTAAAAAGAGGATAATTTAAGCGGCTTTTATTTCTTCTTCATTAGGATACACCTAGGCCTGGGCCAACTTTGATCTTAGGATAATAATTTGAACAGTCTTTGTAGAAGACCGCAAGACATTTCTACACATCAACTATCTAAGCGCTGGCTCGTGTGGTTTTCAACAAGAAGAGTTTTTAGAGTTTTAACTATATAAATGTATAAGTATATCTTAAGCAGATCAACGATCAAGACATGGTGCATACTTCTGGATATCATTATTATCAAACTTAAATAATATCTTTTTCGCATTTATATTCTATAAAAATATTATAATGATTAGTTAAATTAAGGTCTTGATGAAAAACACTATCATAGTAGTTTTGCTATATCAAAAGCCCTAAACGTAATTGAGATCTTGTGACCATACATATTTTAGACATGTTCCATATATGGAAAACCAAGTTAACGAAAAGTTGCAGACTTTACAAAGTCCAATAAGATTAACTCGAGCAAACTTGATTGAGATCCTATAATCATACATATTTATCTACGAGCAGTAATGATTCAGGAGCTATCGGCATATGCTTTACGTTCATGTTGATCCTATGGAAAACCAAATCATTTTTATGCCTTAACCAGAACATGCACAAGAGAACGCTACGGGTCTAGAAAGCATATATAAATATATACTCAGTTCCAAAAGAAAGTGTGCACTTAGGTTTTTGTTAATTTTCTGTATTATTTTTAACAGAAATATCATGATGCTTGGCATCAAAATTTAGAGCAATTTATGCTAAATTGCCTGTGCATTGACAGCGCATTCAATTGATAGCAAAATTGTGTACATGTATAAAGGTAGTGTTCGAAATTCGAGACCGATACGTTTTATCAAAATGGAGAAATAAAAAAGTGCACACTTTCTTTTGGAACTGAGTATATACTGGGCAGTGCGTGCGTGTCCTTGTAAAGACTGCACATGGCGTCTTGCTACTTTAAATTTCACCGGATTTGTTGTACACGTCAGGAAAAAGTCTGAGCCTTGACAAGTGTCAAAAGGTATATGATAAAATGGTTATTAGAATAGTAGTGTACATTGTTATCCATTGCCCGGATTGGCTCTCGTTGAGGTCGGATCAAACTCGTGCTACGACTCGAGCAAATCCTGCATGCCGAATAACGTTACTATATTAATAACCCTATTATACACAAAATGTATTTGTGTTTATAAGCAATACTTAGACAGGTAATGTTTATGTTACCACACAATTTGGCATGTTAAATGTCCACTTGGATGCCATTAAACCACTTATCAAGAAAACGTAATTGTTCTTTTTCAAGGCAAATAGGACTTATTATTTATATAAACTAGCTGTTTATTCATTCTGGTTGCGCCATTTCGACATCTTATCGTGCACAGGTGTTCTTTGGATCAAAGTAAATAACGCATATATAAAAGTAAAATGTTGCGAATGTGGTGTAAGTGTTTTACAGAAAAAAAACGCTAAAATAATCCGATGCGTGACTCGCCGGTGCGAAGCAGTCAACGGAATCTTGCTCAATCGTTTGTTTACTCACAGTACCTGTTTACATCTGGAAGTGTGACTGGCATATGCCATTCGAATAAAACAAAAAGAGAGCATTGGAAAGTTTCTACACATGCAATTCTTTCAATGTTCGATCACAGTGACTAACTGCAGTCATAAATCTGTTTTATGTGCTGTACTGACTTCCGTGATGTCGAGACATGTGCATGCATTTTAATGAACAATTGCAAATGCATATTACGTAAGGCTGTATCAAAAAAAATGCAAACTACAAAACTGCAGCGAACTTGCCAAGCAACTACAGAAAAACAATATCATAAGTAGAAGGAGGAGTTCTTATTATGTCAATACTAAAGGTCGCCTTTACCTTCTAACATTTCTAACTTTTCAGTGATTTCTTTACTATAATGTTCTAACTTTTTAAAAACTATTTTCAGAACAGAAGAGTTCCCCCAAAAATAATATTGATTTCCAGATTATTTAGGTTCTTTTTACGATTTCTTCCCATATCTATTGGTAAGTGATTTTAAGTTTGAGCTAATTTGAGAACAGTTCGTGTGCCAAAAGACAATGTTCCGTATTTTAATTGAAAGAATACATGCTGTTAGCAACTGAGTACAAGTGTTACTATTACTGTATTTCTCGTAGAGAAAATATTTGAGATATCTTGTCTGTAACAAGCTCCGCTGAATTTCGTACTTAAAACGGTAATCAACATGTTATAATACATCCATATCATTTTTTGTGATTGAACAAAGTTGCGAGAAGTTTATTCTGTACGTTTATTCAATTTATCATTAAAGGGCTACGTACAATTGTACAGAAGTCAGAAGTTAATGGGGGAAAACGTGCTAACGTTTTACTGTCATTGTTGGAGAGGGATAGATTGTCGGACTATATACCCGTCGGATACTCAAGGTAAAATGAAAAGGTTTACGATGAATTCCGCATTGTGTAGTAACTTTACTCATTCAATTAAGAACGGAGCCAATTTTGAGCACATCGGTATGAATTCAATTATCTAAGAAAAAGACTAGACAGTCATACACATAAAAATATATATACATATAGAAGCTCTGGACTCTGTGCTTTTATAAAAGGATATCAAATTTAAAAGTAGCTATTGTAGCTCATGTCATTATATCGCTTAGTCTACTTGAACTAATTTAAGATTATACAATGATTGTAAATGCGGTGATAAACATTTAAAAAAATGAAATGGAACGCATAGACGCGGCGAAAGTCCCACCCGAACATTCAGTAAGAATAACATAGAACAAAAACATTACAAATCGTGATCTTAGTTTTAATTCATTCCCTGCAACATGCAATCAGAGTTCATCATTCACATAGTAGACTTCTTTATAGCTTGCAGTAATCCTTTATCATAATAACACATCGCATGCCTGCTAAATTAACATGGAAGCTATTAATATTGGTTAGGCGCTTATTACAGCTGATGCAGTTTATACAACTACGCATATTCCTATCATATTGGGACAGGATTGGTCACAAAACTCCCACCCTTCTTCATATCGTTAACTCGGTTTTTCTTAAACCCAAAACTAAAATAAACTTTTAATTAGTCAAACCTAGACATCTCACCTGTATACAGTTTTATTCTGTCATAAGACTTGCGAGAAAATACACTTTACGAACTGCAATAGGTAGCGTCTAAGGATTATGCAAAAAAAAAATAAACCAGCATATGCCAGATCACGTCCAATCACACTTGCATTAATTTTTAAAACAAGAGGCCGGGAATCGGCTTAATGGCAAGCTTCGTGTTAGATATATATAACTCAACAGAATTAGTTTGTGTGATAAAATCTTTTCGGGGCTAATGACAAAATATATTGCTTTTCTATAAAAGTGTTTACTAAAACAAAAGGCCCCTTCGACATGGTTGGTTTGGACTGAAATCTACTTTGTACAGGACCACTACATAATACTACACGACAAATATTTTACAGTGTTTCAGCTCTGTTTTATTTCTGTAAGTGTATGTAACACACTGACAGCCTGGGCGAAATTAATACTGTACATTTGTATGACCCAAGGGACATGATTCTAACAAA
Source organism: Saxidomus gigantea (assembly GCA_032359765.1). Taxonomy (NCBI): domain Eukaryota; kingdom Metazoa; phylum Mollusca; class Bivalvia; order Venerida; family Veneridae; genus Saxidomus; species Saxidomus gigantea. The sequence continues at coordinate 4,925 of JAUMHA010388213.1, forward strand.
CTTCGTAAAGAGTCCACTAGGTAATGTTACATATCAAATACCGAAGTTACTGGCATTGTGGTACTAGACAAGAAATGCTTTGAAGTAATTTCATTAAGATCTTATTATCATAAATATTTATCTACGTATGGTATAATAATTGTTAAAAACATGAAGCTTTCAGAGCGTAAACAATGACAAATATGGCAGTGTGGGTAATTTCTCTAGTAGTAAACGTCAAATCTGTTCCATGTTCAAACTTAACCGAGACCTTGTAGGTAAATGCATAATAATTATCTAAGTTTGATTTGGATAACTTCAGAAATGCAGATGCTGTAGAATATACAAACTAAATGCGGACGAAGGACGATCCTTAAAGCTCGTCCTGAGCAGAATGTGATCTGGCGAGATATAAAGATCAAAGAAGTTAATAATTAAAATTATAGCCAAGGGACAATGAACGTATTGTTGTTAGACCTAATGGTGCGGGTATATATTGATTCAGTCAATTTACCACACTTTTGTACCTTAATATTTCCACTTAAATTCCATTACATTGCTTATCATGAAACAACAATTCTTCTTCATCAAAGAAAAAAGAATCTATTATTTATCTAAACAAGCTTTTGATTTATTTCGGTAGCGCCATTACCACATCTTGACGTTCGCACGTGTTCTTTCAACAAGTCAATGAAGGCGTAAATAAATGTTAAGCTGTTGCAAGTGTGGTGTTTGAGATTTACAGGGATATAAAAAGGAAAAGGAATATGTTTTGTTGCTAGCCAGTATATAAATTTTCTCTACTGTCAACAGTTAACAGAAAATTGGGCCTCGGTTTTGTAGTAGTTAAGGTCTTCACTTTCATTTGAGATGTGTACTTGGTCTAGACAGTTTATACTAAAAGTGGCTCATTCTACTTAGCTGTAAATGTGTGGTGAAAACTGAATAACTTGTCTGCTGTAAAATACGATTGTTTCCGTCATGCCTGGTGTATTGAGAACGCTCAATTCAAGCTGAAAGTAGGCTACATGTGTGGAATTCGAGCTTACACCAACTGGTATAACAAGAAACCAAACAAATTGAAAACAAGTAAATTAAAAACCGAGTTTTCATCAAGAACCCTGCGGATAAGAAAGTCATCCAAATTATACAAGACGAAAGAACTACATGTTGTACAATCGATTTACATTTTATCACAATTACAGACTTTTGTTATAAATCTGGGTTTTTTTATGCAAGAACTTCATTGAAATTCGCATATATTTTTACAAGGAGCTACCAATGTATGATTCACGTTAAGTTGGATATGCGGTAGAATTTTGAAGTTTAGAACTTTCCTATTTCTCCACTTAAACTTAGAGGCAACTTTTCGTTTAAAGCAAAATTTTACAAAGAACAAAATACATTAAATTATAAGGTTTAGCCATAAATAATATGGGTTTAAATGAACACCATCAAAGGAGTACCAATAAAAGAGAATGATCACGTTTTACATTGTGGGAGTAGTTCTACTACAACATCAACAAAACACGTATCTATACATGTTAATTTGTCTGATAGCATTTTAGTTCTAAGAAATGTTTAAAAGAATTTAATACGCTATAAAAATACATGTGTTGAAATGGTTATCGCCAAACTGGTACCAAAACATCGGTGAGTCCGGAATTCAAGATTGCTTATTGTGACCCTATCTCTACATAAGGTCTCACGGTTGTGATAACGTTTTAAAGGATGATAAGTTTCCTCCCCAGATCCATATTTATTTCCCATGACTAGGCCTTTATGTAAGATACCTTGTTCAAGGCTATCCACCCTTGCTGTCTGTCCGTCTGTCACAAGCGAGACGTGTGTCTTCTTCGGAGCGACATCTTGCTGCTTCTACCTTCTCTTCTCCAAACAGTCTGAAAGTTAGCGCAAAGCCCTGTCGTGTAGCGATCTGTAGCTATCTGTAGCGATCTCGTTCCAAAGATACACGGCAAGATGACAAGATTAGTCAATGTTATCACGTTTGTCACAATGTATGTAACATGTCTCCTCAGTCAGTTTTTCATCTATGCAACTAGGCTGGTTATGGAAGTAATTCGTAGACACTCCGCAACAGAATATTGCAAATTCTATGATCAAGATATCTGTCTAGGTAATCTTTGCCCTGGAAAAGTCCATTTTGATATTGCCCATTTGCAAACAAGTTGTATGTAGTTTGCTGCCCGTTTCTCCTTCTCCCTTTTCCGTATCTCGTTCCGTACATATGATCGCTATATTTTGTAATCAGTTTCCGACTATAATGCCCGCTGCTGAGTAACAAACCCCTGTTTTCCTGTTGTACAAGTACTTACAATATCTCGTAACTTTTTTTCACCTGGGATGACAGGTGTTGAAGAATCTACGAACGCAAGTCAGCAAAATACTTCAGTGATTGATGATTGTTGAATAAATTGGGGAAGTACTTCCTGTTCGTGGACGTAGTATGCCGGGCGTTCACTGCGCAGTCCGCGTGGACAATGTTCAGTGAACTAAGCATTAAGGCAACATCAGGAAGAATGCTGACTGCCGTTTAGTAGCAACAAGCGCGATTGTAAACCTATCTCATCTCAGTGCCACTCGAAAAAATTATAACATCATAAATATTGTTAACTCATGTAACTTTTACGATCAATTTGTTAAGGTTATTTTATTTTCCATTTAGTATAATCGATAAAAGTAACATATATCGTCGCACAACCCAAAGAGGATTATTAAACCGCCTACACATAATTGATTAAATCAATAATACAATGTACACTGCATTTCTTCGGGATCAGTTATTAACAAACGAATTTCATTTAGTTTTCAATTTTATATAATTCATCAATTAATAGCTGTAACTTCACGATTCTTAGAAAACATTTTCCATTATGAATATCAACGAAAAGTGCAATCAAGTTGATATCTTTAATTTACTTTTTGGAAAAGAATAGACACATGTTCAGAGTATCATTGTTTACCTTACCACAATTGAATAAAATTTTGTTTATATGTATAAATATACAAATTAATTTCAGTAAATGTACGAAAAGAATTAAACATGGAAGAAACATAAGCGAAAACACTTACACTACTAACATTCCATAAATTCCAATAGCAACACTATTCTGTCATTAAATGCAAATAAGCAAGCCTGCGACAGCAACTCTGATCGATACTTTATTGACTACAGCGAGCCAGCAAACATTTACGTCACAGCCGGTGAATGAAAATTCCGATGTTCAGTTGTTCAGTGAATGAATTTATGATGCATTCTAAGTCCTATTGAACGTGCGTGTTATGTACAAACTCTGTTACTGCCTTAATTGATAACAATTAAGTATACATTTATGTATACATATTCAACTATTATATCCATTGGGTAATATCAATATGTAAGCGGCTGTTTAGAATTGTATTGTTGTGGAGCGTTTCACTATATAATTACGTACGTAATAGAATCATACAATGCAGCTCTATACCACCGGGAACAACTATTTTGTTTTAACTCTATCTTTACGCATGCATGTACTTGGCGTATCTTTTAATCGCTTCCGAAACAACTAATTGCTTGACATCATACAGAAATATTGGTAATTTAGTTAGATGGACTGAGGCAGGTCAAATGTTTTGTCAAAGGACACTACTCCAGTGGTCCTACTCGGCACTGAATCTTGGCCCTTTTGTGAAATTGTTCGAACACCGTATCACTACTTGAGACTCAAATGCGAATGTTTTGTGTTAGGTTGATTCAGACAACAGCTTTTGTAACGCATAAATGGCTGTTCACAAAACAGCTGGCATATTTGAAGGTCTGCGGTATGCTCCAGTATGTCATACCGAAGGCATATATGGCCTTTGCCAGTCTAGAATTTAATTATACAGACCCAAGGTGCTAAATTGTTTCTCCTTTCAAACCAATATATCACGCAAATGATACTTACATTTAATTTACATATAACATATTTAAGGGGTATGTCTGTGTAAACCTGTAAGATTAAACTAGACATGTTGTAATTGCAAAATTTACGTGCTTGATGCAAACTTCTGATTTTTTAAAGATTTTTATACCTATATAAAGCCCATTTGCATTTTATCTGTTTTAATTGCAGTTGTGAAGGACTGTATTTGAATACAGCAATTTCTCACACTGACATTTACTTTTAACAAAACGAAATCCCTTCCATAGCTGAAATTCCTTCGAAAAGGGAGGTAATTCTTTGGGGCTGTTAAAGTTCATGCCAATTATTTTATTTCTAAGCGATCCTCGTTCAACAAATGTCGTTATGACATAAAATGAAAGTTTGATTTTTTTACGTATATCTAGACGTGTACTTAACAAGACCGGGTAAATGAGTAGGCACTGTAGTGCCTCTCTATATAATATAATTATCGACTGAACTTAAGTCATTATCAAGTTATCAAGAACTGGCAGCGAGGTAGACAACTGCAACAAAGATAAATTAGCAGAATTATGTGAAACAACTGGCGGAACCTTTTTTCATCTGGTTTTATGTCTTATAATATCCCAAAGATGTTGAACAAGCGTTATACTTTTTGCTTGCGATCGGGACTTTGCTTTTCTGGCGGCTTTGTTTTATCATGTTGTCTTCATACATCAATGCCAATATTTATATCTGTCTGTTTGTCTGTCTGCTTGTCCTGTTTGATGACTGCTCCATATGGGGTTCATTGTTTATTCGTTTATAAAGCAGGCTCGGGGGTATCGTACTTTATATAAATAATGAATATATCATTTATAGAAACATCCAATTTTACATACTATAAAAACATCGGTTCCTTTGTTACTTTTCTCACTTATTTTCTCTTTATTATCTATAACGAACATGAAGCCGTCTAGACAAGTTCACGCTCATAGCTCACAAGAGCTTGATTCAGAGTCAGACAAAATTATCACAGGCTGACTGACAAACAGTGCACATAATCGTATACGTCGTAAACATAACACAAGTGTAGTTATCCGCATTTCAATATGTAATCTCGAAACGAAGAATTTAATCATCCCAATTAATGTTTAATCAATCGTTAATTGAAAGTCTTCATATTTCATATTCTTTTATTTAAATATAGTTTAATCCTAAAATAAATGTTCTGAATCGCGTCAGAAAACTACACCCTACATCCGATCACCACATCCTTATTCCCCGCCCAAGTTGCACAAATGTGAATAGAATAAAGAATACATTGAAATTTTGCTACGCGTTGAACATAGTTCAGGAAATTTTTCAAAGACGTTGGCACAGGATATGCCACCCTGTCAGGCTGCTGATGATATCAATAATATCCAATACAGCAAAACGTTCAGAACTTGAATGTGGGGCTTGTGGACCAAACCGCAGCAGTATAAAATTATTCATTTTGTATTATCCGGATATGGGCAGAACTTTCGCAGATAGCTTAGCTTGTTTCAATGAGGGCGATGTTTCGGGCCGTTTTGGCAGCGAATGGAGGACATACTCAATACTGAATTCATTTGAATATTGTTGGGATCATTTGTTTTGAGTGTGATAATGTTACCCCCCTCCCCCCTGCCTTTGCTAAAAACAATATTCTGATTGTTTGCTTTGAGTGTAGAAATGTTAACCCAACGGCCTTTACTAAACATACTATTCTGATTGTTATGATAATTGCAAGAAAAACTTGGACTTAAATGTTTTGTGTTGTTTTTATACAATTATTAATTTTTTTGAAAATGTAATAAGATATCTGGTTGACGTTTAGAAATTTGGTTCAGTGAAAATGAAATTCATTCTGAACATTATGGCATCACACATAAAAATCTAGTTTGTGAGTAAAAAAACATCAAATTTTAGAGGAAATTATAAAATGTGGTGATAGTTTGTTTAGTTAATCAATTAGTCATACGATCTTACCGGCTAGTTCATCCAAATATGTGAAACTATATTCCCATAAAACTTCAAAAAAATACAACGTGTTTAAAAACCACGACTCCCTTGTCCGTAAATAATTATCTCTAGTATTCCTTTCCGTCCAACAAATTGCTTTTTTATTTCGGAACAGAGCTAAGCTTTAGAATGCTTGCTGTTGCAATTTAATCACAAACTAGGAATATTAAATGGATAATGCTGAAATACCGAAAATCAATAAACAGAGACTATGAGTTGTAAAACATGCAAATCTACTGATCATTCTCCAGACAACATAATTGTACAACTTGCTTTTAATAAACTATTGAAGACAAAATTGTAATATTTTTATTTTTAGATGCACGATGTTCGTAACTAGCGGGTATTTTTCTTATATATTACTACTTTGATCGAAATTCTATGTCAATGTGTTTTAGTATGACGACATTCGGTATTTTATCCGAAGCTGTGACAGGATTTTTATAATCAGTAAGTCTTTCCAGATAAAGTGTCGTCTAAACAGTAGGCATGTGTAACATAAAATATGTTTTGAAACAATATCTTTTGCTAAATGATTTGTTTAGAGGTCATTAACAGTATGTTGTTTCACGCTGATAGTTTTGCAGTTTATCATGTTAAATAAAATCATGCGTCTTTTTCGTTCTTATAATGCAAGTTATAGACCATGATGGCACGTAGACAATTCTCGTATTTCGGTCTGCTTTAAATTCATAATGCTGTGCTTGCTGACTACCTGTTTTGTTAAAGATTCAAAGTACGCACTTTAAGTTGATCGGACAACCTTAGGGCATTTTTATTTATTTGTTCGGGCACATATTGTTTCAGTTAATTACCACACATATTTATATCTTATATTTTCACTAAAACTCTAAAGCTCTACATCAAAGAAAAAAGAAGTTATTATTTCTTTAGACAAGGTCTGATTTATTTCGGCATGGCAGCTTTATTACCACATCTAAACGTGAGCACGTGTTCTTTCAACAAAGTAAATAAAATGTAAATAAAAGTTCAGATGTTGCGAGTGTGGTGTAAATGTTTTTACAAGGTGAAAAGACAGGTAGAGCTGACCAGCGTGTAAATTTTCTTTCACAAAGTCAACACTAGTGTGGTTAATGTTCACACTTCCCGAAGGATCTGTAATTAATCTACGGTCAGGCAACTCGAAATGTGAACATGTGTC
>JAUMHA010388224.1:0-11995 GCA_032359765.1 Saxidomus gigantea
GCTTTCTGTATCTTGCACTATCCTCCGAAACCTAAAATAACTAACCTCTTCTGGAGGCGTTGGTCATATGGGAAACCAGTACCAATGATAAAAGCCCTAATATACAATATGTCTGTAGGAATAACTTGACCTACATTCCAGCCAAGCTCTCTAGAATATAGTTGAAGAAACAAGCTTATCATTTATCCCAATTAGCACCTTTCCTGACAGAAGATTATGATGTCTATATTGACCAGGTAATAACAAGGAGTTGCCAGACAGATAAATAGTAGTGATAAATGTAAAAAGTCTGAGCTTTGTGGCTTGTTTCTTAGAATGAATTCCAACGGTAAATTACCAAGCTGCCATTAGGTCACAGTATGACCGAAAGAGTATTGTGTTTTATTGGTCAATAGACAACTCTGCAACCTGTTGCATGTAGAACAGTTTGTTTTTTTAACGCAGCAATTGCAATACCCCTTATATACCAGACAGTAAAAATGGTGCACTAATTCTCATCTTTCAGCTCTCACAGACACCCATTTACTGTAATTCCAAACAAAATGCAAAAACAGCACAAAAAAACAACAGTTAAATTTTTTTTTTCAATTAGCTCAATAAAATGATCAAGCATTTATGAAAGACATTCATTATATAGCTATAGATATTATGTTAAGATATTACCCTATATGTGTAATTCCATCAAAACATCTTTTTTCAACATTATAAATTACGAGTAACTGTTTGCCCGATATCCACCATTCCCTACCAGTACACTCAAAATGGTGGCAGAACTGGGATAAAAAACTCATATTACAGCCTTCCAATAAGATGTCATTTTTTTTCTAAGAACATCAAAGCCTTCATTGATCTGGTTTTCTTCCTCCCTTGTTACAGCATCAGTGAGTCCCAAATCTATAAAATACTGACAAGCAATTTGTTCAGGCAAATATTTTGATATCTTTACTGCCGAAAAATGACACACTTTCTTTTCTCCATTTTTATGAGTATAATTTTGAGATCATGTAAATGTTTTGCAGAAATACTATGATCCCATAGATAATAATGCAAATGGAATTTACCATATTTGTTATAATTAAGGCACAGGATCAGTGTCCTTGTACCAGTCCTACAAGTTGAATGGGGGTGTTGATATAAGTCAGCAAATTATATTTCAGAATAATTTTGAATTATTTAGTAAACAGCAGGCCTTTGCAAACACCAATAATACATAGTGACATAGACCTTGACTAGCGTTGATGAAAAACTTTATTTCTGTTTTAAGTAACTCTTTGTGGTACTAAAGTCTGTATCTTCTATAAGTAACAATGACCATTAGTTAGCAGCCTAAATTATACATGTAGTTCAAAGCTGGGTTTCTGTACTGCTAAATGCTATATACTGTACAAATTCATCCGAGCTAGTCATTTCCAGGAAAATCTCAGAATCACACCACAAGACTACCACTCTCTTCAACCCCCCTTCCCCCCTAAAACACCCATTAAATAAAACAACAACATACCCTAATAGCCATAAAAACCTGGTTATTTCAGAAAAACAGGGTGCATGAAGTACTTTTTTCTTCCAGCAGAAAAATAACATGTAAATCATGAGAAGCAAAAATTCCTATGATATGTTGAGACCTCTGGGAGCTAGATGTTGTCAATATGGAGACAGTGTACCTAGTTTATGACGTCTGGAGCACTAGAGAATACTGGGAACCATCACAACATCTCTCCAAACACAGATAGAAAACATGAACAGAGATAGACAAGATGGAGTAATTATGCTGTAGATGCACTAAAAACGTGTCTTCAAATCTTGGTGAGATACAATCTCTATCTTGACCTTGCACTAAAAATCAAGTTGCTCATTTTTAAATGATCGTTAAAATTTAAACGGGAAATTCAAGTCAGAACTATCACAGATCTTCAGTCAAAGTGAAATTCATATCAGCTCTAATAAATAAGATGTCATGCAGACTGCAAGCATGTCTGCATTTGCTACCAGTGCAGATCATGATCAGCATTCCCATCTGTGCAGTATGGATAATGATGTAAACTGTTTGCTATTTTTGGTGAGTACCCCATTGAACAATTAACTATAAGGTAAACATTGTAAGATGGTCAACTCAGTATAAGAAATATAGCAGGGCAAGGGGTAACAGAATTAAAAGTATTAGAAACTCAACATTTTGATCTGCCCTGTAAAATCAAACAAAAGACTCACACACATATGAATATATATCAAACAATAAGACCGGTACTCCCACATTAGTCCCTTAGTTTGCCAAACGAACTCAGGTCAATCACTGACCAAACTAATTCTACCATGTACCTATATTTCTATCTCATCTTGAAGCAAAACCTGCCAACTTTCATAATAAATTTTAAACATCAGATAATAAACAGTGGGAAAGATCTACCTGTCTGTGTGTACATATTGATCAGAAACTATGATAAATATTATCATTTTCCCATTGGGAAGAATTTCTGTTGTTAAACAAATCTTCCAGCTGTGGAAACTGATGATCAAACTGATTAATGCTCATCCTGTTATCTCATTGGATAGATTCCTACTTGGGATTTGATCTTCAGGATCAATGAAACCTGTAGGAAACATTTGGTCAATGTCATGTTAAATGTGGTCAATTTAATGATAAATGTCTTTTAAAAAAGCAATTATTGTTCAATCAGGGTCAATAACTCTGGACAATTACCAGCTTGACCAATGAGAAATGTGTGTAAGACCACCTACACAGATACTCTATCCATAGACAAGAGCTGTCTGATGACAAGACAGTTCCAACTCATTCACTCGGCTTTTAAGTGAAAAACCTGAGCCACTCAATCTTGTTCAAAGACTATTTTGCATAAAAACCTCAACTGAAATTTCTAAGTACATCAAGGGTTATAATTTAGGATAAATTTAGGAAAGAGTTATCAAACAAATGCATGTGTGATGTGTTTGAAGGGGATGTATAAGTTTCAGTTCAGTCCCCTTTTAGGTAAATGAGATATGTGCATGATAGTAGCTGGCATGCCAAACTGTAACTAAAATTTCAGAGTCCAACAAGGGTCATACTTCTTATTAAATTCAGCCAGGGTTAAGTGTCTAATCTAACTATTGTTTTGTTCCCTGCATGAACACTTTAATTAAAATTCGAGTTAACCCTATAGGTTGTTACTGTATGTCCATGATAGCAACTTACATGCAAAACTGAAACAATATCGTAATCAGCATGCACAACTTTAACCAAAACAAGGGCCGTAATTAGAAATAAATTCAATCATGAGCTTTTAAACTTGATTGTCTGATTTCCCAGAAAATATCAGTAAAGTTTCAATCAGTCACACAGGAGACAAAAGAGATATGTCCATGGCTTGAATGCAGAACTCCAACCATGGTGTAGAGATTAAGGTGTCGGTCATCCCGGAGGTTGCGGGTTCGAGCCCCTACAGGGTTATGACAGTACTTCCTCATATGACACTTAACTACTGGTTCTTCCAGGAAGCAGACTCGATAGTGACTCAATAAGCTGCACGCTTTCTTTACAATCAAGCTAAAATAAATTAGTATAAACTAAAACTCCAACCAAAGGTGCGAGCACTGATACCGGAGGGCCAAAGCAAGGCTGACTACAACATAGAACTCCTTATTCTTTGAATAGTCATTCTAAAAATGTTGGTAGCCTCTCTTGGGTTAAAACTGTGCATATACATGTCTGATCTAGCCAGTTATGGAACTTATAAACAAGATCTTGTGACCATGGTGACCACTATCTTAATTGCTTCTGAAATTTGGAAGCTTGAAATTAACAAATCAATTATAGAATTAAAACTGACAGATGTATCAGATAGATTGACACTGATTAATGCACCTATCCTTTCATCATGCACTTTTTTGACTACCCTCAAATTGTTATTAAATTTAATGAAGACATTTTCACTCTAAGCAATTATATACAAATCAAGTATGTTTTAAAATGTTTCTATCCGCTGAAAATAATGTTTCTCGCAGGAGATCTATCTACAGAGACATACCTCTATGTCAAACATCCAAATCTATCACTGCAAAATCAATATTTACTGTTTCCAAAAAATGATTGTTTAAAAGTATTTATTATGAAGAAATTTCAGTGAAGTGTTTACATGCTGTAATACAGGAAGCCAATCATTTTCCCCAATGATTCATTAAAAACATATGCTCTGCTCTGCCAGAGGCTGTAGAATGGTTCCTCTCCTTTGTCCTATTCCCAAATTACATTTTGAGAGAAAATTTGGGAACCAGTCAAGAAGCCTTGGAGAAAAATCTGTTACCATGGAAACCAATGACTACAAAATTTATCAATGCAGGCCTGTTTTATAGTTTTTCCAATACAGTTAGAATTTATATTGAGGTAGTTCATTTTTTGCATCAAATGAAATCAACTGACTACAAACACCAGAAAATTATCTCCAAATATCTGGGATGCCATATTAATTCTAAAATTCATTACTTCCGCATTTTAAATTCTTAGGCAGCTCCTGAACAGTTCTTGGTTATAAAATGATCAATAGCTTTCTTTTCTCAGATCAAATTGTTCATTTCTATTTTTCTGCAAGCCCTATTAAGAACTGCAGACAAAATGTTGTACTTTAATACAAGTTCTTATCATGAAAGGAGAGTTCATTAATACTGGCCGCAAGAAGGAAATAGTGCCAGACAGATAGACTTTTAACTAGCTTTCATATAGCTAAATTTCACTATAATTATGACTGGCCTACTTCTCCAGACAGAAGATATTAATGGAATATTATAACAGTACATTGATATATGGATAGTATGTTTTCAAGCCGGCTATGATGTACCATATCACATGACTTTGTAAGGTGGGGCCAAGTTTCAAAACTCTAGGACTATCACCATGACAACAGTTCATACATTTGACATGTTACAGAACATAGGAAGCAGAATGTAGAAAATATCTATATTCCAACAATGTGACTGGTATTTAGTGTGCAGACCTATATATAGGAACCAATTAACATAATTATGGCAATTAGTCTCTTTTAGACACTCGGTCCGTGCGAAGGTAACCAAATGAGAATAGACAGTATTCAGCCCACTCAAACATGATCCGTTCAGTGCAAGTTATGGTAAAACCATGTTGATGGACCATACAACCCAATTTTTTCGTAACTTATTTCATAACCAATATTTTAGATAAAATATGTCGGAGATGTGTAAAAACTTGGTAAATAGGATTCCTGCTATAAATTGGTAAGCTTTTGTCACTTGAATCAGTTATGTTGATGATGCACATCACAATGGTATCTCATATCACCCTGTGGTCAGCACATTATTACAATTTACGAACTAAAACAATGGGGGAAGTGTTATTTAGGGCAGACATGGCAATACAGGAAAATACGGTTGGAGTTTTTATGAGCAATTAAACTAAGAAAATTTAAATAAGTGTTTATGGGTACATGATAAAGATGTACATTCCATATGTAAGAAAGTAGTGGATGTTTCTCTTCAGCAAAATAATCTTAACAATACAACCTCTCTCTAGTGGTGTGCTGGTCAAGTGGTTGACGCAGTTGACTACCAATCCATAGGTCTCTGGTTCAAATTCCGGCCGGGGCATTTCAGCATTTCCCACCCATCTAAAAGTGAACTTGATAGAAACACAGAGGTAGTCTCACGTGTATCAGTGCTATACATCGAGCATGTAAAAGAACCAAGGGATCTATTTGTAAAAGAACTAGGATCTTGTACCCAGAATCCCTTGTATCTGCACCTGTTTCTTCAACCTGCCCCTATCAGGAGTCTTGGCAAGTTATCCCAGGGTTGGTAGAGACTTAGTTATAATAAACAATCTAAACGAAGTAGTCTAGAGCAATAAACTTCTACATGCAGTTACTATAAAACTATTTACACTTTTACCACACTAATAATATTGTGACATTATTCTAGCATCCTCCATTCATTCATTATTTCCCTTACAGTACAATTTTCTCCTCTATTACTTTTAAAGGGAGATCACCATATCTGTAATGTAAGGTGTAGAATCCACAATGAAGAAAGGACATAGCATCTATTTATAACGTACAGTTCAGCAAACTATAAGCTTTCCCTGTGACCAAAAATTCACACGACAAATTGGCAAGATTTTATTTGTTGACAATGTTTAACTGTACTTTTGACCAGATCAGTACACCATACTTTTAAGTAAGCACAATAACCTCTGAGATCAATACCTCAGCATGGGGAAAATACTATAACTGTCAGGCAACTGGTGTCTGTCTTCTATATTAACATGCTGCAATACATTAAAATTCACAGATGTTTAAAAGACACTGATCCCACTACATGCCACATGGCCCACACTGCTACATGCCACATGGCCCATACTGACAAAAATAATTCAGTAACAAAAAATCACACTTAAAATTATGATTCATTCTTGATTGCAAACAAGTTTTTACAACTTAGATTAATCTCTCTCAGGACTCATTCCAGACGATATCAATCTTGAAGAGAGAAAGGCAATGTGGGGATATCTGTGTCTTGCCTAAGAACACAACCGCCATGGCACTGGTTGGGATCGAACCAGGGGTCCTCAGAACCTAAGGTGAATGCGCTACCACTACGACACTCTGGCTCCACTTTGTTGCATTGTATGTCATTGAGAGTAGTTAGTTAATGTTGTAAGAACTTATTCTACAATCATTGTAATATAAGCAAGCCTAAACTTACTTACTTCCGATATCTATATTCATCTGTGTTTCTTTTGAGCGGCGCAGTTAAAGTCCCAGGATCAATTAATTTTTGTTACTATATTAGTAAATCCACTTTAAAGGTAAGAATGATAATATGAAGTAATAGTTTGTTCACTGAAGATTGTACTTGTATATATCACCATTCTACAACAGTGACATGCAAGTTCTTATACTAGTCTTTGCTTTCCTAAGTAAATGTTTGCAAATCAAGTGACCCAAAGGGTTGATGAAGTTGTACGACCTTGGTTGAAAACTACTAGACATTGCTGCACCCTAATTTCTAAGCTTCTGGCCTTGCAGCAATATGGACAAAAATAAAATTTAAGTGTTTTTGGTTTCTATGTTATGGATAGAGTACTAGCTGTTGATTCAAATGATGACGTCATTCTCGCAACCTCAAAGAAATGACATCATTATTTGAGTCAAAAGTACTCTTATCTATTTTGTACTCTGGCACATTTATTTTGCTCTGTTGCACAACTGTGACTGCGCCCCTATTGTAGATTATGAGTACCATTTTACATTATATGCCTGTGAAGTTTGTCTCAAACTGACTCATTAGCATAGGAGATGAGATTTGGAACAAACTTTGGAGGTTACCGATGATGACAGAGGTCCAACAATCCTAAACAGCTCACCCTCAAGTGAGCTAATAGCATTTTTGTCATTACTGGCAGTAAGCAACTGAAACAAAGCACACAATACCTTTGCATAGTTTTCAAGTTCCCCTAGCCACTGACTGAGCTGTGATTCCGAGTCAGGGTCATCCACGTCACTGTCGGGCTCAATCTCCGGTCCCAGGCGATAATCATCTTCAATCTCCATTCTGAAAATAAAAATAAGATTGTTTAACTTGTTTGTGTCAACATCTGATCAACCTCTAATTCTCCCTTTTATTTGTTTGTCATAAAAACTTTGATGATCACATTAAAACCCTACTGAAAATGAGTTTTTTTCCTCCTTTTCTGACTGCATGACACTTCTTTTTACCTCAGATGACCTAGTTCAAATCCCAACAAAGATTCTATCAGAACCAATATTGTGACAAAGTTTCATCAACATTTGGTGATACAGTAACAAGAGTTCCTTATCTGTGCTAATCCACAATACATTTCACCTGCTGCACCATTACCATACACACATTGCTGTAACAAATTCCACTCAAATTTCACTCTAGCAAAATGAACTCTTCTACCACTTCTAATCCCCTTCAGTTATCAACCAGATGAAGCATTTAAGCACCAGTCAATTGATTTTTTTGTTTTAAGGACAGTTGATCTATTTACATGAAACAAACATTGAAAATGACCAAATGTTTATTTTCCAGGTCATGTTTTAAGTGGCGGTTATTGACTGCTGAGGAGACTGTCACTTGTTTGCTTTATTCCAGTAGACCAAACATTATCCTTAAAGCTGGCCTTTATCTGTTATATATACAAAGTGTTACCTAGATAACAACATGCTATAGAAAGAAATTTCATCATAATATTTTTTACATAATATTTCACTAAATAGGACATTTGATTTAATGCTGAAAGAGCCTCCACAAGTGAGATAACCACAACTTGTTGCAATTTTTTTTGTACACAGTTCCACACGAAAAAAAAATGGATAAAAAATTGCAAGTATTGTAGTAAATGTCAAATCTAGTTAACACACAATTTCCAAGATAAAATCTTGTACATTGACAATGCAAGATTATATTGTCATAAACATAAGTAAACGTGACTAGCTGTCAGTCACAGTAGCCGACATTCACAGGGTGCTACAGCAATTGTTACAGTGCAATGTACTTGAACCAGACTGCATAGTCATGTTAATTTGTCCGCAGATAACAGTCAGAATAATTTATACAATTTGAATTCCAGCTTTAAAAATCATTAATTGCTATGACATTACTGAGTTTAATTAATTATGTAAACAGTCAGAGATGGAATACCAACTTCACTTAATGAAAACTATATGCTGTTTCCATACATCTAGTGATCTTGTGTTTTGCTCTGTGATGAGGTTATTCTGCAATGATTGTTACTGCCTTGAAACCATAAGGTCAGACAGACACACAGACAGACTGGCACACATGTATACAGACACAGACAGAAACAGACACACACAGACAGCAGCAAAACAAACTCCTTCTGTTCCTTCCCACTAACATTAGAAAACATTATTATACATTTTAGTTACTTTGAAGTCCAATCTGACATACGGATTACAAACTTGCATTAGCCAGAGCCGAAATCAGCAGGAATCCAAATCATGCATCATTTGAATCAATCTATTTATAGCAACAGCAATTAAGGTGGCAATTAATTTACTGTTTTTATTTCAGATGGCTCCACTACAATCTTTTTAATTACATTCATGCAGATTAAAGTCCCAGGATCACATTTACAAAAAGCTCTCATTTTATCAAGAAAGATGTCTTACTGACAGAAATGACCTTTATTTGTACCCAAAACATTCCTAACTTTGCTTTTAAATTGATAAGTACATAATAGAAACATAGTGCAGTATTTTTTACAATGATGATTTGCAAAAAATAAGAAAGGCCTTCTGGCAACTCTTTTCTTGAAGAAACAACTTGAAATAGAAAGAAATGCATCTGTCAACATTGTTTTAGAGTAAAAGTAACATAAATTGATTGATAGGAAAATGATAGAACCATGTTGTATTTAAAATTCAAAGTGATCCTGGGACTTTAAATAAAGATTTGATAAATTGGTCCCAACTGATGACTAAAAGCCAAAGTTAACAAATCAATATAATCAATCAATAATTTGGAATTTTTAAGTTTTATTGCAGGTTACTTACTACACATTCCATATGACCAACATCTCAAAATGACAGGTTTGGGGAGTTAGTGTCCAAGTTTAATTTATACTAATGAATTAACTCTTGACTGTGAAACATTATTTCCTACAACTTATATTACTCGCTCTTGAGACTCACTCCAGATGGAATCAACCTGGAAGAGAGAGGGAGGCAATACGGAATTATCTGTGTCTTGCTGTTGGATCAAACCTGAGACCCTCCTGAGGTCAACGCGCTACCACTGCACCAAGGTGGCATCCAATGGTCCTTTAACATGCATGATGTATAACACTGATCCATTGGACCTCAATTGTTAAGGGTCTCATCCAAAATACTGAAATGTATTAGTTATGTTGTGAAGGCTGTAACCCCGCCCCTGTCCCCGCCCCAACTAGCCGAAGGCACATGACACTTAGGTTTTCGCTCATTCCTCGTGAAATGATCATTTGAAACAATTTTCATGAAAATCCTTCATAGTGTTTAAAAGAAATAGAGCCAAAAAGAACGTGTCTATTACCTTGAGCTGGACGAATTGGGACATGGGTTCATGTCAACCTTTTGAAGTTTCATGAAAATAACCAAACAGGTACTCCCTGTCACAGTTACTTCCCTTTCAAATACCAAAGTGTTCATTAGGGGAAGTAACAACAACTGTTTTAATTGGATTAAATCCTGTGAACTATTTCATACGAAAAATGTTAACCCAATTTCATACAATGTGAACAATTCGCTCAGTCTTGGGCTAACTAAGTCATCCACACCAGTCGTAGTACCGGTTAATTAATTTCATTAGCAGGTGAAATCCGGCCGTTCTCATTAAAGGGGTCTCGATATACCAGCATACACCAGGCATACATCCGATAAATGCAAGGGTTTATGTAACGTATAGCCCCTCTTCTTTTCAAGTATTGTGAAATTTCATGCATTTTGTGAATTTTTAGATCTCTAATTGCAAAAAAATGCAATATTTCCAAATGTGAAGTACCTCTGCTAAGAAGGCAAAAAAAAAACCTGTATTTGTGAACCTGACCTAGAACTCAGTGGGGTGAAAAATGAGTTCTGCACATAGTCTTGAAAATCCTTCAAAAACCAGTGACCCAAAAATGTGAGCAGATCAGTGGTCTCGTGGTAACGGGCAGGTCACTTGTAATCCAGGGGTCGCAGATTTGATCCCCCACTCCTCCACTAACCTAATAGTCTTACCTAACTAATAGTCTTTCGGATGAGACCTGAAAAACCTAGGTTTGATGTATTGGTACTGCACATCAGGCATGTTAAAGAACCAGATTGTGTCTCTGGAATGGGACATGTTCTGTATCTTGCACTAACCCCTGTAACCTAAAATAACTAATCTCTTCTGGAGGCGTTGGTCATATGGATTATCTGGTACCAACGCTAAAACTCTAAATATACATACATGTGACCTTAACCTGTTGGAAGTTGCAACATAAGTTCTGCAGGTCATCTTGATGAGGCAAAAATTTGATCTAAGTTTTATAATAATACTGTTAGGGGTTTAAGAGATATGAATTGAAAGACTGACAGACGGACATACGGATAAAGACCATTCCTTATTACATCACCTGTCCCGCACTGCGGCAGGAAACCGTAACTGAAGGCAAACACGTATTTCCACAGTCTAAAACTTTGTTGCTTTGTTAGAATGTGGTTTCCTAAGTTATCTGTGCAGAATATCAACAATCTTACTGTCTGACAGTACTCCAGGCAAAATATTACATTCCACTCCTTGTTTTCATCTTCTCAACGATAACACTCAAGACTTGTCAATTAAACACCCGACTTTCAAGCTGTGAGCTCAAACCTCAAGCTGCACTATCATTCCACTTAATAAATTCATCTCGTGAAAACTTACAAAAAATACTATAACAAAAAATTATATCAAAGACTATTAACGAAGATAAAAACATCCAGTTGTAGACTCCAAAAATCCAAGTGAGAAACATACCCTGGTGTTAACATATCACAACTCTTGTGAAAACACTTTTATCTATATTCAGGATCTCCATTATTTCGAGCAAAATGTGTGAAAGTTTCTTGAGAGTATGTTACATGTATAATCCAATTGCTAGAGCTCACAAAAAGGCTGCGGAGCAATAAAACACAGTCTCCATACAGATGCTGTTTCAAGATTACTGAATAAACAAATCAATAAAGTGTCTGTAAGGGCTATGTTTTATAGCAGGAATCATAGACAATGAGGATCATAATATCATATTGTTATACCCAAATGTATGTAAATATTTTGCCAGGAAAACTAAATAAACTTCTGCCAAACACCGAAACAAAACTGGGCAACTCAATATTGTCTGGTTGGTCATTACTCAGGGGAGAGAAATCTATGTTACTTGTGTAATCTTGAATATTGTAACCTTGAGTTGCAGTTCTTTTGTAGTACTATCCAACCCCTTGTTTCC
>JAUMHA010388235.1:0-11995 GCA_032359765.1 Saxidomus gigantea
CAGTTGTTATTCGCACATAGCACAGTTAAATTTCTTGTAGTGTTTGAAATGTGGTATGCTAACTTAGGCCTAGGGGACTTTCAGTCCCCAGGCCAAAAACCAATACAACTTTAATTTTTCGACTATTAATAGTCTGCTGCTATTTTACAAAACATCGTCACTTTGTGTATTGCTTCTTTGACCAGAAGGCGGTATGCGATGCGCAAAGTGACGATGGCAATAACTGAAGTTACAATGCCGATGTCGAACTGGCGAACTGACGATAGTAATGTTCGATGCGAGAAGTATCGATGTTGATATGAGATGTCAGGACGACGATACTCTATGTTTTACCGCCGTAACTTCGCAAATCGCCATCGTTACTTACACCAACTCCATTCGTCAACAATGCCAAGCCGTAATCTGCACCAGCAGTGGTCACACACGCTACCGAGAGCTGCGACATGAGAAAAAAACCCAATAAAACTTTAATTGTTCGATTTTTTATAGCCTGCTGCTATTCTATAAAACATTATGCCATACAGTAAGAAAACTTAAGGTGCTATTTACTTACAGGCAGAATACATCCTTAATAAGAAACTGCCACTGACTTAAGAGTAACAATATCACGACTAATACGTATAGATTGGGCCATAAGATATACAATGAATGCAAACGTACAACAGCAGAATTATTGCTACACAAAAAGTAAATGAACAGTATTGGTGAATCGATTTTATTTTCAACGCACATTTTTTCAGTTAAGTTGAGAATAATTTCCATCCCGTGAAACTTGTAACAGCATAATTGTCTCGCAAAGTGCATCCTGTACCCCTTTCCCTTCGTATAAAAACGTGATCACCAGCACTAACGTTGGCAATGATAAACCCGGTCGACGTTATCTGCCCACTCCCTTGACTAGAATCTGCTGAACTCCAGCCTTTCTTTACACCATTGATCACGATCTCTGACTGGAACCATTCATGGTTTATGACAATCGTTGTCCATGTGAAAACGTAGTATCCTGTATCCGGTACAGTGTAAATACCATCCTGGTTGTTATAGCCATTCCCTGTGTCTATTTCCTTCACATTGAAGACGAGGACCTCATGATCATGAAGACAGATCTGACCAGACACGTACGCATGAAATGCTATATTTTCCGACTGTCCTGTGAAATAAACAAACGAGAGGATTATAGTACAATGGAGTACTATATCGCTCACCTGAGTTTCATTGCAAGTTTTTTTCTTACACAAATCAACATCTCTTGAGCAATTTTAGAAAATAATCACATAAGGAATTTTTTTATGATACACTAGCCATCTAAGTGACCATGTTTTTGATAAGTCAAACGGCTTGAGCAATCTAAGTAGAGGGTCACAAGCACATTCTGGTAAAATTACTTTGAAATCGAAAGATTGGTTACTGAGAAGCTTTTCCTATATAAGTCTATACAAAACAAATGAAAAGTGTCGCAAATAGGATCATCTGGGGCATCTAGTTTAGGAGGTGATGTCGTTTGAAGTTAATTGATGACGACCTGCGTCTAACGACGCACAGATGGCATATGCGTGATTACAAATGCTAACAACGAGCAATTCATGCTCAAGTGTTTCGTTCTTCGATTTGGTAAATAATCTGAAAATGTATTTTCTTTGTTATTAAAGAGGGATTTTGAAAAGTTTAAATTAACAAAATGTACGAACAACTTTGACTAATTTATATAGCTTATTAGATATTTGAATTTTGTTTAAAATTATAATAAAGAACGATATGTATGACTATTAACAATGATTAAACGAAAGTATATAAGTTAATGGAGCCCCGAAAGGGATGGGTAGGATGAAATTGGGGAAAAATCTCATTCGCTGACCACGGTTGTTAACTTATTAGTAAATAATGACTTTTGATACATTTAAAACTAGTAGTAACATCGATATGTAAGATTAAAAGTACAATGGCTATGCTGTGAATTTATGCGACTTACTTTTTGCTAAGCTTTTCTGTCCTGTTACCAATGCTTTTAGATCGCTGTCTGCCTTGAATTCTGGCATTTCAGCAGCACGGGTATCCGGGTCTGTCTCTGACAACGTTTCAACTAAAGCTGAATCAGCGTTCTTAGATTTCTTGATTAATGTCTTGTCATCTTTCAGTTCGGCAATTTCTTCTTCAAGGCTTTTAAGTCTTATTTTGAGATCTACCTTTTCTCTTTCATGGAACCTTATCATAGCCGCTTGATCTCGAATGATTTGTTCATGCTTTTCCGTCTGAATTTTCAATACCCTTTCAACTTCGGATAAACGTTCTTCAACCGAGAGCGCACCAACCCCGTGAATAAAAGCAACAAAAATTAAAAGAAATGAGAGTTTGTCCATATTGTATCTGTTTTTGTATTTCCGTTAGATTCACTGCCTAGATGATATGATAAATTATTGAACAAAGAATTTTAAAACTCGGACGATGTTCTATTTGTTTGACAAAGATAAGATTAATGTCATAAATATGAACACAGACGACTTTGTGACAAAGTTCATTTAGGTTACCCAGTAAACACTGATTATTTATACATTATTTATACAGTAAGGTTTCAATGCGATACTCAGTTCATTTAAAACTTGTGTTCAAGACCACTTCCGAATAAAGATCACCGTGCGAATAAAGACCAGCAGGTAGAAAACCCTGAAAACCCCGATCTGTTTTACTGTTGTGCTAACACCTGGGAATGATGACCACCTTTCAACAAAGACGCCATAGCTTATTCCGGTCAGTGATATTTGCTCACAGGTACTTCATTTGTGGCAATCTATCGCATGGCTTTTGTTGCAAGATTGGGATTTTACAATTGTCTAATCGTGGATCACGGCGTTAATCACTCTTAGAAAAAAACTCTATTTTTAAGGAATTTCAAATTTCGCTAAACGCGTTCCAGGTTTATTCCATGTATTTTTGATAGTGCAAACTTTGTCTCAAACCTTGTAACCGTTTTCAACCCAAACAGTACGAAAAGTTTGCTCTTTTTGTGTACATGAACTGAATTGTTACTATGTAAGACATACATGTATATTCATTTGCATGTGATAAGGTTTTAAAATAATTTAAGGTTGTTCTTACGTTGTTCTTATTCTATGTTAAGGGGTTAGGTGGTGTCTGAGGGATTTTGTATATAAATGTATGCATCTTAAACACTATCCCCTTATAGCTGACCGCAGCTGGCGGTAAAGAGATGAACATTTTCGACAAATGTGTCCTTTGTTTTAGTCAAGTACTAACGTCTTATTAAAAACTTGATGTGCTGAACATTTGTGCTAAGTTATTTTAAAATCAATCAATACATGACAAAATTACAGTCCGGACACGAATGTGTGCATATATACAGGATTTCATTACCTTTACACTCTAAAGGTGACTTTGACCTTTTAGGTAGGGATATGAGTATTGCATGCGACATACCGCATTGATGAGCTAAACATTCGTGCCAAGGTATTTTAAAATCCTTCGATGCAAGACAAAGTTACATACCTAACACGAAACAATGAAGCACGGACGCACGGACCGTGAGATTTTATATGCCAACCTTTGGGGGCATACATACATAAGCATATCAAAAGAAATATTCAAATCTGTTTCCCTCCCCTACATATTTGCGATAGACGCCTTACAATTACTCATTAATTATCACACTTAAGCATAAACGATTAAACTTCTGTGGTTTTACTTTTGCGACTGTACTTCGCCGTCACAAATATTTCGCGACCATGAAAAACTTACAAACCTTTGCAAGTATCAAAATAACATACCAATTAACCATATATGGTTGTCTTTAAGAAGTAAACGTTCAAACTGTACGGATTGTAACCGATAAACAGATATAAAAAGATGCTCACTATTATAGAATATTTTATTTCATCGAAACAAGACAAAAACCAAGTCGATAATTACATGTTTACGTGAAATTAAAACAACTTCCAACCCGAGAAGGTTGAACGGGTAAATTCGTCGTGTACCCCACAATTTGTACCACTTTTTCTTCGTATAAATACGTGGTCACCGGCAGAAACATGTGCGACAAGTATTCCAGTAGCCGCAGCCTCGTTCTGAACAGTTATCCATCCACTTACAATGCCGTCTATAACGATATCTGTACGGTACCAATGGTCGTGTCCACGTAAAGACGTAGTAACCAGTATCGGGAACGACATTCCATCTCAGATTCCGTAGCCATTCCCAACGTCTAATATTTTTACATCGAATACCAGGAGCTGGTGATTCTGGAAACATGGCTTCCCAGATACGTAGGCATGGAATGCTACATTCCTATCAGTGGACTGACCTGTTGGTAATTAATTACAATTAATGTGACTATTTTGACAGTGACCAATCTACCGCGGTACGATCTTTCTGGGAGGTATTTCGATGAACAGCAATTGTCTTCAATTGCATATTCTATTAAATATCTGCTTTTTCTTGTGACACCGCGGTATTCTAATTTAATTAATTGTTACAAATCTTACAATCATTAATAGTGTACAAATAGGTCTCTGCTGCTTAAATATCCGTAACAAACAGGACCAAGATGGCACTGTTTTGCTCATCTCAGATTACTTGCAACATTGGCTGGGCCGACATGGTATAAAGCTCTCAACATTATCAATTATGTTTGATGCCGATTAGGAACAAACTGATATAACGTCTGAAGTGTTCACAAGTGTTTCATATGATTTCAGCGGTTGTCCTAGTTTTTGATACATGTGATTGAGTTTCAAACTCGACCTACAGTTATGATACACTTTCATGATAATTTTTACATGTACTAAAATGTGGTCATGGCTCTAGTGTTCTGAAGGATTTTTCAGTGATGACCTGGTTTCCTTCTCGGCCTAGAGGTATTTAGACAAACATTCTGACATATTTTAATGATAATTTGGTACAAAATGTTTCTCGAGCATTAACACGGTTGTCCTATGGTTTGACATAATGACTGAGGCTTTGACCCAACGTGACTCAGTTTCAAACTTAGGTTATTGTTCATCAACCAACTTTCATGCTGACTGGGCACAAAACGATGGTTAAGTAAACTGCCCACCAGTTCATTACTGGAAAACTGTTGAAACCAACGTTCAACCCCAAGAAGGCAAATATAATATCAAAACTCAGACACAATCAAAACATTATTTGTTTGTCACTCTTACACAATTTCTGATCATGCACATATTTATTATCCGGACGTTTTATGTGCACTACACATAGATTTATGCTGACCATTCCGACACAAACAACGCTGAACGAATAGAGGTACTACGTAGCTAGTACGACTGATCGAAGTGCAAATGCTTGATGATCCGCCATTCATGTTCCAGTCATGTGAATGCATCATATACCTAAGTGAGACTCAATCCTCTTTCGTTGTTTGAAAATATGGCGAGAGGCACACCTTGTAGTTTATTGTATATCTGAGAGTGTAAAAATTTCTTTTTGAACGAGTTTTTGTACCGATTTTGTTAAAGATAAAGATATTTAATTCACGTCGGGTAAGTATTGCTCAGATCACGGCGAGTTGTATCTGCGAAGTAACGATGGCGATTTGCAAAGTTATGCGATGCGCGATGTGACGAAGGGAATACATGAGATTACGATGCTGATGCGCGAAGTCACATTGACGAAACGCGAAATTAAGATGGCGAAGCGACGATGGCGATGTGTGATACACGAAGTGACCATGTCGATACGAGCTGTCAGGATGACGATACTCAATGTTTTGCCACCGTAACTTCGCAAAACGCCATCGTTAGTTCGCAGGTACAACTCGCCGTGATCTATGAGGTATTTCAAGCGTGACTTCGCGAACCGTCATTGTTGTTTCGCGTTATCGATTAATAAATTAACGGATCGTCGTCTGTGTCGGTATATCGTAACGAAGCTCCACCCATCTGCGTAACAGTGGTCACACACGCTACCCGCGAGAGCTGCTACATGAGTAAAAACCAATAAAACTTTTTATAGTCTGTTGCTATTTTACAAAAAATAATGCAATACAATAAAAATGTACAGTCAGAATACTGAAGGTGCTATTTACTTACAGGTGGAATCCCATCCTTCGTAAGAAACTCTCACTGACTTAAGAGTAAAATATCACGACCAATACGTATAGATCGGGTCATAAGATAAAAATTGAATGTAAACATACAACAGCAAAATTTCTTGCTACACAAAATTAAATGAACAGTATTGGTGAATGGGTCTTATTTTTATAGCACATGTTGTCAGTTTATTTGAGAATAATTTCCATCCCGTGAAACTTGCAAGAGCATACGTGTCTCTCACATCGCATCCGGTACCCCTTACTCTTCGTATAAAAACGTGATCACCAGCACTAACGTTGGCAATGATAAACCCGGTCGACGTTATCTGCCCACTCCCTTGACTAGAATCTGCTGAACTCCAGCCTTTCTTTGCACCATTGATCACGATCTCTGACTGGATCCATTCAGTGCTTATAACAACGATAGTCCATGTGAAAACGTAGTAACCTGTATCTGGTACAATGTAAATACCATCCTGGTTGTTATAGCCATTCCCTGTGTCTATTTCCTTCACATTGAAGACGAGGACCTCATGGTCATGAAGACAGACGCATGAAATGCTATATTTTTCGACTGTCCTGTGAAATAAACAAACGAGAGGATTATAGTAGTACTATATCGCTCACCTGTGTTTCATTGCAAGTTTTTGTTCTTACACAAATCAACATATGTTGAGCAATTTTAGAAAATAACCACATAAGGAAAATTTAAATGAAACATTAGCCATCTAAGTGACCATGTTTTTGATAAGTCAAACGACTTGAGCAATTTTAGTAGAGGGTCACAAGCACATTCTGGTAAAGTTACTTTGAAATCGAAAGATTGGTTACTGAGAAGCTTTTGGACGATATTCCTATGTAAGTCTATACAAAACAAGTGAAAAGTGTCGCAAATTCGAACCCAATGGTACAATATGAAGAAACTTGGTAAAAGGCCACAGGGCACAAACCAAATATATAAGCTGTCGGTCTTGCACTTTTGGACAAGTCAATTTTCAAAAATATTTCTTTGGTTGAAATGGCAGCTAGAGTTCTACATAAAATGAAATTATTTCTCAATTTCGGTAAGGGACCACCAAAGAAACATTTCTGTGAAGTTTAACAGTAACTGGCGCAGTTTTTAAGGAGGAGATGTCGTTTGAAGTTAATTGATGACGACCTGCGTCTAACTACACACAAATGACACATGTGTGATTACATTAGCTAACAACGATTTGTTTAATAATCTGAAAATGTTTTTTCTTTGGTATTAAAGAGGGATTTAAAAAAATTAATATTAACAAAATGTACGAAAAACTTTGACTAATTTATATAGCTTATTAGATATTTGAATTTTGTTTAAAGTACGGTATGTATGACTATTTACAATGGTTAAACGAAAGTATATAAGTTAATGGAGCCCGTCATAAATAATTCGCGACAATGACAAACTTACAAACCGTTGCAAATATCAAAATAACAAACCAATTACTTTATATTGTTGCCCTTAAGAAGTAATGGAGCCCCGAAAGAGATGGGGAGGATGAAATTGGGGAAAGAAACTCGTTCGCTGACGACGGTTGTTAACTCATTAGTAAATGATGACTTTTGATACATTTAAAACGAGTAGTAACATCGGTATGTAAGATTAAACCCAAGTACAATGGCTGTGCTGTGAATTTATGCGACTTACTTTTTGCTAAGCGTTTTTGTCCTGTTACCAATGATTTAAGATCGCTGTCTGCCTTGAATTCTGGTAAAATGATGCAGCACGCGAATCTGGGTGTGTCTCTGACAACCTTTCATCCAAAGCTGAATCAGCGTTCTTAGACTTCTTGATTAATGTCTTGTCATCTTTCAGTTCGGCAATTTCTTCTTCCAGGCTTTTAAGTCTTATCTTTCATAGAACCTTATCATAGCCGCTTGATCCCGAATGATTTGCTCATGCTTTTCCGTCTGAATTTTCAATACCCTTTCAACTTCGGATAAACGTTCTTCAACCGAGAGCGCACCAACCCCGTGAATAAAAGCAACAAAAAATAAAAGAAATGAGAGTTTGTCCATATTGTATCTGCTTTTGTATTTCCGTCAGATTCACTGCCTAGATGATATAATAAATTATTCAACAAAGAATTACGAAACTCGAACGATGTTCTATTTGTTTGACAAAGATAAGATAAATGTAATAAAAATGAAAACAGACGACTTTGTGACAAAATTCTTTAAGGTTTCTCCGTATAAAATGTAGTAAACACTGACAATATATACAGTAAGGTTTCAATGCGATATTCAGTTCATTTAAGACTTGTGTTAAAGAACACTTCCGAATAAAGATCACCGTGCGAATAAAGACTAGCAGGTAGAAAACCCCGAAGACCCCGATCTGTTTAACTATTGTGCAAACACCTTGGAATAATTACCACCTTTCAACAAAGACTACCTAGCTTATTCCGGTCAGCGATCTTTGCTCACAGGTTTGACTGTTCTTGATTTGTGGCAATCTATCGAATGGATTTTGTTCAAAGATTAGGATTTTACAATAACTTTATTGTATTCTTTTCTGCTTCCTTAACACGGAATCTCTAAAACATTAGAATATAAATGAATCTTAACAAAACTTGGCCCTCGTTTTACACAATTTGTTCAAAATATTTGATGCAGACATCAATAAAGAAAATCAGATCGTGGATCACGGCGTTGATCACTTTCAGAAAAAAAAACTGTTTTGAAGAAATATCAAATTTCGCTCATCCCTCCCAGGTAAATTCCAGGAATTTTTGAAGGACCCTTATACAAGTGCAAACGTCTGCTCAAAACTAGTAACCGGTTTCAACTCAATCAGTACGAAACGTTAGCTCTTTTTGTGTACATGTATTGAATGTGACGTTGACCTTTTAAGTAGGGAGTGAGTCTTGCATGCGACATACCATCTTGATATACTAAACATTTGTGCCAAGTTATTTCAAAATCCTCCGATGAACGACAAAGTTACAGCCCTGACACGAAACAATGAAGCACGGGCGCACTGTGATATTTTATATGCCAACTTTGGGGGCATAAATACGTAAGCATATCAAAAGAAATATTCAAATCGGTTTCACTTCCCTACATGTTTGCGATTGACGCCTTACAATTACTTCCATTAATTAATTAATCATCGCATTTAAGCACAAACGATTACACTTCTGTGGTTTAGCGTTTTCGACTGTATATACTAATACACCGTCATAAATATTTCGCGACAATGACAAACTTACAAACCGTTGCAAATATCAAAATAACAAACCAATTACTTTATATTGTTGCCCTTAAGAAGTAAACGTTCAAACTGTGCGGATTGTAACCGATAAACAGATATAAAAATATGCTCACTATTAGAGAATATTTTATTTCATCGAAATTAGACAAAAACATAGTGTCTGTCGATAATTACATGTTAATGTGAAATCAAAACAACTTCCATCCCGAGAAGGTGGAACGGGTAAATTCGTCGTGTATCCAACAATATGAACCACTGTTTCTTCGTATGAATACGTGGCCACCGGCAGAAACATGTGCGACAAGTATTCCAGAAGCCGGGGCCTCGTTCTGAACAGTTACCCATCCGCTGACATTCCCGTCTATAACGATATCTGTACGATACCAATTGTTGTTGTAGGCACCAACGGTCCACGTAAAGACGTAGTAACCAGTATAGGGCACGACATAGATTCCATCTCGCGTGCTGTATCCATTCCCGACGTCTAGTTCTTCTACATCGAATACCATAAGCTCGTGATCCTGGAAGCATGGCGTTCCGGATACGTAGGCATGGAATGCTGCATTAGTGGACTCGCCTGTTGGTAATTAATTACAATCATGTTATATTTTGATATTGACCCAAGTGCTGTAATTTCCGGACAATAGGCCGCTTCACTTTTTTGGCAGCTCCCCTATATTTTTACGAACCTGAAGATATATTTGCCGGGACCGATACGCCGAATATTATTTATAAATCCAGATGTTTAAAACGAGCCGCGCTTTTTTGAATGTCTGTTAATGCCACTAGCAGTTTATAAATCTAATAGATCTAATATTTCTTACATTTGAGTAGAAGTTTCGATGCACCAATACCATTTCCAGAGCATATTCGTAATTGGATTTTAACTTGTTTTTCAAAATACCAAATAAAAAAATAAAAACTATCTTTAAAAAAAGATGGTCGGCGCAATTTTGAGCAAAATGTACATAAAAGCTATTAGTTGCTAGTTTTTATAGTAAAAATCCTGTCAAATTTCATTTTTATGCAGTCACCTCTCCCGACTGAGCTAACCGGCCACATACAAATTTTACGAAATATATTTCGTAATTACGATATATTTCGTAATTACGAAATGTATTTCGTAATTACGAAATAAAACAAATGTATCATATGTCACTTCACAGGCAACGTAAGAAAATATATTTACTCTACATTCATTAGAAACATAAGTCTGGCGGAAAACAACATATTGAACTATTTACGTACTAAAATTACTAAACCATTCAAGAAAGACTGTTAACGTAAGAGTATTTTATTTTTACCCTTTTCATTTGGTATTATCAAATTAAAATGCGCCTTACAGAGTATATTTCTCAATTAAAAAAATGTTGTACATTTTACTTGTCATTTCATTGGCTATGAAAAGCTACTAACTTACGGTCAAAAGCGAGCTTGATACGGCTGCGCCAAAAATGTCACATATAAGTCAGTTTAAAAAGTAAAATTGTCATATAAGTCGTTCCTTCGCATTGGCTGTATTTAGAAAAGTTAACTTAATTATACGTATAGACCGCGGTTTATTGTCCGGAAATTACGTTCAGCTTTTTCTTCTTTTGGGGAGTTTTTTCGATGAATAGCAGTTGTCTACAGCTGCTTATAGTATTAACTAAAACAAATATGAGCTCCTGGATTTTTTAAAAATGTCCTTCAGTTGCAGGAAGCTATAATTGACGATATAGGAGCCATCATTGCCCTGCTGTACAGCCTAGTCTTCCTAACAAATATCAACACATGCATGAGATGAAACAATACACATGTTTATATGTACCTATCTCAATTCGAAACCTTGTTATGATTAGGATGGTGGTGGTGACCTAAGTTTTTGGTTTTAGTTGGATGGATTAAATAATTACGCCAGACATGTTTGCAGACAATGCGGTCGCTTATATCTTAGAAAAAATAAATATACGGAAAAGTATCTATCACTTCTTTAAAGTTCTATCTAATTATATTTATATCTTTTCATTCAATAATTTCATACCTGACTATATCTAGAATATACTGCAATAGTAAATCTTACTTTTGGTTGCCGACGGTGCGCCGAGACTCTAAAATGAAAGTAGTTTAATTAATACGCTCGGCCATCGGTGAATCGACTTTTTTTTACCGGAATCTACCAAATATCGGTTTTCGATTACCGGAATCTACTTAATACAGGCGTTCTTTTTACTTAATTTTATTAAATACATATACATTATATAGAATTTATGATATTTGACTCGTATGCAAAGTTTTAGGAAATGAAATTAAGCCAAACATGACTTTGGGAGGGTATTTTTTGTTTAATAGTTAAATATGTTACATTCGGTGTTCATAACATCTGCGAACCTGTGAGAATCATAACTAAATTATACGTGTACACTTTTGAAGAAATAAATCATTCGGTTCTAAACAACCAGCGATCCACACATAATATTCAGAAAATACAATTAAGGAATACCCCTAGTATTAATATTACGTTAACCTATTAAAATGAAAATAGGCAATACCTATATCGGGCGAAAGCATAATAATTTTTAGAAATGGTACGATTTTTCAGGGGACGCAAAAACGGTTCAAGTTCCGAAAATTATTGGTCACGAATATCCATACAGTCATGCATCGAGGGTTGATTGCGAAAAGAAATGGTGCTTTTTATGGCGTCACAAGAAAGA